>WBMY01017124.1:341659-358469 GCA_013397315.1 Donacobius atricapilla
AATATTAAATGAAATATTTTGCTAATACTAGTTTTCTAATTCCAGAGATATGAAACTATGGAGAGGCTTGTAGAGCATTGAGTCAAGCATAATGAAAAAACTCTGAACAATATAATAATTAGATAATTTTAATTATTGATAATTTCTATGCATTTTTAGTTTATTTTCTTTTTTAATTTCCTTAAGACTGTACTGTGATTTATTTAGAAAATCACATCCTTTCTAGAAAACGTCATCCTTTGTGGACTAGAATTTCAGCTACCAGAAGGTCTAGGGCGAACTATCACTTGGAGATGGTTTTTAGGTTAAATGTTAGAGGGTTCTTAGGAAGTCAGTGCAAACAGCTGGGTTTTATTCAGTGAAAAACCGGATTTTATTGTACAAGGAAACAAAAAAAATTAACCTCCAACCTACTGCACAGTTAACTGCCATTTTTGTGCCCACCTTTTGCCTCTGATTGCGAATTCAAATCCATGAGAGGTGGGGAACACTCAGAAAGCTGAGATTAAATGTGAAATATCCCCGAGCCAAAGGGAGTTTACCCTCACTGCTGTCACTGGTGCCCACACTGTGGGGTTCCAGCCTGGTGGGTGCCTGTGAGGGCATCGCTGGCTCTGCCCAGCGAGGTGGGAATCGCTTAGGATGGTCACAAGGGGTTCCTGTGGAGATGCTGAGGGTTATCCAGCTCCAGAGACAGCCCCTGACATGGCTCCCTCACCTTCTCTGGGTTGTTTGGACCATGGTTTAACACCCCTACAAAAAAGGCCCCGGTGAGCGTCTCCTCCAGCAGGGTGTTAGGAACTTAGCTGGCACTGGGTGACTAAACACCCCCAGGGCCTTCTGTTGCCCTGCTGCGGACTCCGTGCCTCAGAAATCTCTGAATGGCACCAGCTTGCCACAGGTGAGAGAAGAAAAACTGTGCATTTTTGCAAAGAACTTTGGGTGCTGAGGTTATTCTTTTAAAAGGGTGATAATTCAGAAAGACACGACAGCAGAGCGAGGAGGAAACCGAGTCCCTGGGTCTCTGGCTCAGCCCCATCACGGTCAGTGCCTCATTAATCTCCCTACCTGTTGACCAGGTGCAATCACAGAGCAGGGAAGGGAGAAAGGTCCATCTGCGAAACCAGCAGAGTGACCAAAGGAGGTGCTGGACACTCTCAAAGGCACCGGGATGCTGAGAAAGCCTCGTGTGTCACTGGTTTGATGTGTTGGTTCTCCTCGCAGTGAATTCAAAGCGGGGACACATCTGAAAAAGAAGATAGTCTAATGAGTAAGACATTTGGTAAATAAGACCAATTAAAAATCAAAAGCAGTACACATCTGAAAAGGCAGATAATATGGTGGGTAAGACATTTGGTAAATAAGAGCAAATAATGATGTTCTAAACCTGACACACTCGTGTCAACACTTGCGGTCTCACCCACAGCAGGTTTGTGCCATTTCTAAAATACAGATAGATTTTTGTCCTCTGTGGAAAATATTTTATTGCCTTCTAATCAGTTTTTTTACTTCAGCTTTGGGGATGCAGTAGGATCCAAACAGGGGATAGCAGTCTTCCCTTTTTTTTTTTTTTCCCTCCTTTGTTTGTTTGTTTGTTTGTTGTGTAGTTTGGGCATTTTTTGGTTACATTTAGAACACATGCAATAGTAAGCTGTGATGGAAATGCTTTCATGGTTTTATTTATTTAGAAGTGTTATTAGGACCAATTTTTGATGTTCAAACAGATGTATTTATGGGGTTATCAGGTTCTATAGGAAAACGCTGAAGCCTCTCTTAACTAACGTATTATCTGTCCTTCTGGTGTAGAGAGCTTCCCAAGAGCTTCAGGTTCAGCCTAAAAGAAATCTAGTCCTTAAACAATCTTTGACCCCAGCTTTAGAGCTGTGGGACAAACTGGTCCATCTCATGAGGCAGTGGCAGAGCCCTGTGCACCCCTTTGGTTTCAGGGAGTCATCATCTGAAGTCTGAGTGATCCTTAAATTGACAAACTGTGCATCCCAAACTGGATCTTTCTATTAATTTAAAATCAGTGTAAAGTTCACTGTTCCGTGATGTTAAAATGTCCTTTCCTGATTTGAAGACCTCAGGAGCTAGACAGTTCCCTAGTTTGCTCAATTTCTGTCACTGGAGTTAATCACTTTCAGTACTAAAAATTTACCTTATTTCTAGAATTTCTCTGGCTGAGTTTTCAAGGCGTTGCTTCTTTATACATCTCTCTTTCAGTGTCAAAATCCACATTTCTATCAAGTGTTTTCTTTGGATTAAAGTACCTAAAATCCTCTGTATGGACAGGTGCTGCAAACCACAATTAGACCAGAATTTGTGCCTGACATTTTTCACATTGCAATTCCAGCTAATCTGTGCAGAGCTCAGCTCACGTGATACTTGATGGGAATTTTTTTTGATGGAGGAGTGGCTGAAAAAATAAAGCAATTTTTTTCAATTCACTTCTGCTTCGAACTGCTATTGGAGAATACTTTGAAGGCTTTTTCTTTGTTTTGTTTGTTTGTTTAAAGCATGTCTTGCTGCTAGGAAGTGAATATTTGAGCTCAGCAGTGGCTGATGACAGATGTCACCCAGCAGTGCTTCTCTGCCAGCAGTGGCTGAGTGGGATTCCTAAGGCCAAGTTTCCAGTTTCAGTACTTGGGGAAAAAAAAAAAAAAAAAAGAAAGAAAAGGTGAATTCACTCTGCTGTATTTCAAGGGCTATATAAGAATTTTTTGTTCAGAGGGTTCTTATTTGAGGACAATGTAAATTCAGGCTTTTCCTTGGCAATTAAAATGACAGAGGAATAACTCAGAGAGTAACTCATTCAGAAACAGGAAGAAAAAAAATCAAAGTATAATATTCCATAGCATATACTTTATTTTCTGGAATATGGCATGTGTTGATTTCAGCAAACCTCAATAGTGATGGTGCCTTTTTCTAGTCTCATTCTCTTCCTGAACGTGACTTTTGGGGCTATTTTCATAAAGGCACAGGCTGCAGCTGGCACAGGTGGAGGGATGTCATGTGAGACACAGGGACACACAGCTGGGGGAGTCCTGTGATTTCAGACCCCTGGCAGTTTCTGGAATTATAATAGCTGTAACATTTTGCTGTATAGGCAGACCTTTCCCTACACTTATTTTGTTGCTGGGTCACAGCTCTTCATCCTCCAGGAGACAGTTCCCCCCCCCAGGTGACCCCTTTCCCTGGTGAGCAAACACCTGGGATATTACCCATATCAGCGGCTCCAGCTACAGGTCTTGATAAGGGAAATATCTCCTGCAAACTCAGGACTTGGGTCGTGATTAGGGATGGATTTATTCCATTTTCAGAGGGCTGTGCCTTGGTCTGCCATCCTGAAGTCCTTTTAGGAGGAGGACTCTCTGTTTTGCTACTTGTTGCAAGCACATCATGGACAATAAATCTACATTTAATTCATGCTGTATTTATTTGTCTGCAGACTTCAGATGTTTTAAAGTAGAGACAAACATTGTGTGAGTCCCAGATGACTCATAAATAGCTCAGGACACAGCACTCCATCCTGTGATTCTCACCTCAAAACCTTTAAGTATTGGTAGACCTGAGCAAAACTTAAAGGAAAATTTGCACAATTCTCTGAATCTCCATAATTGTCCAGAGAGTAAAAAATAAAATAAAATAAAATAGAAAATCCTTCACTTATGAAGTATTTAAAAGAATTGTAGATGTCACACTTGGGGACATGGTTTAGTGGTGGTCTTGGCAGTGCTGGGGGAAAGGGTTGGACTTGGTGATCTTAGAGGGCTTTTATGACTCTGTGATCCTATGTAGATAAGCACCACAAAAGAAACCCCAAAAACAAACAAAACCCCCCAAATTATTAATACAGTTTAAAATTCACTGATAAAATAATGACTGCAGGTGCAAGTGTACACAGGAGTGGATAGACAAGCTGCTATCCTTGTTCAAGGTAAGGACATACACTGTACACAAACATATGTACAGTCTCAGCATATTCATTGTAAAACAAATTAAACCCATCACCAATAATGCAAGGAAGAAAGAAAGATTGTGTGATAATGAAAGATATGACCTGATGCAGTTATCTTTGTTCCCGTCATAAGGAGTACCAAAAAAAAATATTAGAATTTAAATCTCATCAATAAGAACACTGTTGCACACCTGGGGTCTAAACATTTGGGAAGTGCTGTATTAGTGAAACCATCTCCAGGGTTACAGGGTGGATGAAAACTGAAAGCAGCAGCCACCTGCAATTTTAAATCACTTATTTGGGAAGACGTGTCTGTGCCAGCCTGTTTCAAAAGCCCCAGACAACCTGCATCATCACTGCTGTTGCTGTGATCCCAACACATCCACATCCCAGCGTACAGGGATTTAGATGCACACCGTGACTCTGTGTCTTAGGATGAGGCTCTGCACCCCTCAGAATGCCTTTAATTCCAAACCCCTGGGGTTTATATTCCCCTCTTGATGTGTTGGGATTTATATCCTGGTAATACTCATGGGAATTGTAAACATGAATCCCTGTTCGAAAAGATGAATCCTCACAACTTTTAGTTGCTGGAGTTTTCTCATGTTTCTCATCCATCGTGTTTCTTGTGCTTATTAGCAAGCTCACAGTTTGTTCATGAGAACTATTGAAATCTACTTATTCCTGGGTGATATTCATTATTTTAAGGTAGGGAATGCTTTTTAAAGCAGACAGTATTTGGTGGATACTGATTATGACATGAAAAGGTGCACCTGAGCAGCCTGAGAAGGGTGACATTTCTAAGTAATCTGCAGAATTACATTCTGATCCCTACCCAGGTTTGCAGCTCTCACCAACAGAAAAAGCAGGACTAATACCTGGTGGGTGATTTTTCCACCCTGAGGAACCAGGGTCATGAGGTGTGTGCAAAATGGCTGTCAGAGCACCAAAGAGAGCAGGCTCCACACAGCATTGTTGCAGTAGCCTTAATTCCAGTTGCACTGAATTAGCAGAGCTGCTTCTCATATCTGTGGGTTTTAGGGAAGAAAATGACTTTTATTCACTAACCCACAGCTGGTCTTTGCTCCAAGGGAGCAGTGCAGTCGCACCTGAGAAGTTCTGGATGATGTAAAAAATCCCTCCTTCCTCCCTGTCCCCCAAAGTTGTCTTAATCCAGCCCATGCCATTTCCACCCCATGGACATGAAGGAGACCTCTCGCCTCGAAAGAGATCAGTCCCAGCTCAGAGCCTCCCATGGGCTGAGCTCTCGCTCCTGAGCAGGCTCTGGATTGAGCCAAACACCAACTAACAACCCCATCAAGCTGGTTTTGATCCTGGGGACCATGTGGGTTTGCCTGCTTGTGGCAAACAGGTGTCAGGGCTGCAGGGACGAAATCCTAAAACGGACTGGAAAAAGCCGCGCCCCCAAATCCTTTGTTCGTGGAGCCTCCCATAGATCCGCTCCTCTCCGGCCTCTTTCAGCATCTCTGTGAAACCCAAAGATAACCTGATTAGGCAACATCACTTGGAGTGCCAGCAGCTCAGATAACACGCAGCCTTTCCCATTTGCCACCACGCAGTGCTACATCCCTCACATCAGGACAGCCTCACGGAGGGAGAAGAGCTCAGTGAAGCCGAGTCTCAGCCAGGCAGAGGTAATGCTGCTGCTCACAGGAAGGGATTTCAAAGGCTGTGTAGCTGTAACACTGTCTCTTTTTTTTTTTTTTTTTTTTTTTTTGTTGTTTTTGTTNTGTTGTTGTTGAAGGTGTCAATTCAGCTCAGTCTTCCCTGACAGTAATCTCATCCACAGCAGCATGTGCCAGTAATATCCTCTGTTGTTTCCTTCCAGCTCACAGACCCTGTCCTGTCTCCTCCAGTGGTGACCTCACCTTGTCCCTGAAGTATTTTGTCATTTTGCAGGAAAACTGCAGCGCTGTGAGGGAACTGTGGGGAAAGCCATTAGCTTTTGGAAAACTGCGGCTAGTAAGAAATGCCATCAGGTAATGTCACCTTGCATTGTCCCAACTGTCCTTCAAGTGGCTTTTCAGAGAATTTAAAATCCAGTTCATAGTCTATTCTTTGTTGACAAGGTCGAACAAGCCCTACAAAAGGTAAAAAAAAAATACCATTCAAGGACCTCTAAGGTCTATCCTCGAGGATTTTTCTCCTCTGAATCATGGGGCCCTGTGTAATTGGGGTGAGAGATCACAGAGTGTCCTGAGTTGGGAGGGACACACCAAGATCGAGTCTAACTCCTGGCCCTGCAGAGGATAAAACTTCCCTGAAAGCCAGGGCAAAGTTGGCTCCCTGGAGAAGAAATGAGCATCACCCACCTCACTTCTTTCTACTCTCTGTGTGTCTTTCAATCTCACTTTCTTTTGTACCCAAATCACTCCAAGTGAGAATTCTGTCTCTGAAGAAAACCCAACCAATGCAGCCAACTGCACTGAAAGAAAAGGAGTGAAGTGCCAGCAGTTCTGCTTCTGCAGCCCCAGAGTGAGTTCACATGTTGTAGGTCATGCTGTGGCCTTGATCAAAGGGAATTTAAGCCAAAGATCCCACAGCAGCAGAACTTTAATCCATGTGAGGAACCCTTCTTGGCTCTGGCTGCTGTGTCCTACTTTCAAATAGGTTTTTACAGGCATTGAATGCTGGTACTCTCACTTGTGGAGAGTAATGATGGTGGAGTGCACCAAAGTGTTGGACATTTAGCAGAAATAACCTTTTCCCCTTCTATTTTCTTGACAACAAGTTTAAATACTTGCTTCTGAACACAAAGAAACAAAAAACCTTTGAGCAATCAAACCAGCTGGACTCCGTCAGTTGTCCTGCACTCACAATTTAATTTTCAAAAGAAATGAGTGCCCCCCATGCCAGGTTAGGGCTGGATCTTCATCTCCAGATGAAAAAAAATTGTCTGCTACCTTTTCAGCGTAGAGCTAAAACTCTCCTCTGTCCACACAGCATTTTTCCATGAGTAGTTTTCTCTTAAAATTATCCAGCAACCCCAAGCCTGCCTCTCAAAGGATGAGATATTATTGTTACCCTTAAGCTTATCTGCCAGGCAGCAAAGACATCCTGCTTGTTTTTCCCTCTCCAACTGAAGTTTTTTCAGAGTACCTGCAAGCAAGGATGACTCTGAAATTTGCTTGTACCTCAGATGAGGCTGCAAACAAAGATGAAGTGCTGTGACAAACACATAAAAAGTTGGTGTTTGCCTCTCTCTCTCTGCCTCAGTCATACTTAGGAACCTCTGGATTAATTGACCTGTGTGTCAAGTCTGAAAAAANTAAAGTGTGAAAAAAAAAAAAAAAAAAAAAAGCAGATTATATTCTGTCAAACGGAGAAAAAGCAATAAGTAAGAGTTTGGAGAACTGAACACAACACATCTAATTATTTGGGCTTAGGATTTCACTTACTGGGGTTTTTTTTCTTTTTCTTTTTTTCTCCCAGCCCCTGCCTGATACTTAAAGCACAAAACCCAGCAGGGAGAGAGGTAATGGAATTTGGAGGCAACTGGTGTTCAAAGAGCTCTCTTGAAATGGGCCTATGCTAATGACGAGGGTCTGCGCAAATCGGGTCGGTGTCCCGCGTCCTCCCAAAGGGGCAGCCTTATCAGGACAGCCAACGTGGGGCAGGATTGTCTCCCTGAGGGTTTCACAGCCAAGCACCTTTCAGCCAAAACCTCAAAGAGTTTCTGGCTGTGACTGACCCGGCCGGAGCAGGACACGTTTCACCCCCCGAGAGCCACCGGGCACGTGTGTGGTCTCCGGGCTGGGCACGGCCAGGGCACCTTCACCCCGGTGTAACTGAGTTTAATTGCTGCCTCCTGACTTTTGAGGGAAGGAATCTGCGCTGAAAGGCTCACAGCCTTTTCCTCGAACTTTCTTTCTCCGGGCTGAGCTGATGCGAGTCCTTGATGGAATTACGTTGGTGAATTATTGCTGAGA
This sequence comes from Donacobius atricapilla, assembly GCA_013397315.1. Classification (NCBI taxonomy): domain Eukaryota; kingdom Metazoa; phylum Chordata; class Aves; order Passeriformes; family Mimidae; genus Donacobius; species Donacobius atricapilla. Next base: position 349,568 of record WBMY01017124.1, read on the forward strand.
TGCAGAATTTTGTTTGGTGCCCAGCCTCGTCGCAATCTCTTTTTTGTCTCCTCTCTGGACCTCCATGAAATATTAAGAATTGCATTGCATGTTTGTACATGTGGTTCTTGTGCAAAATATTTCCCCACAAAGCTTAAAAACTTAGAGGGCTTTTTTAAAAAAAAAAAAAAAAAAATCAGTTTTGCGCAAGGAGCAACTTTCTTTTTTCTGAGGCAAAGAAAATGTTTTTCAGAAACAGAGCTTTGAAAGACATGGCTCTGGGAGCTGGTAAAATATGAGCTGGAATTCAAGCCCACGAGTGTCTCTGTTGAAAATGTGGGTGCAGGCATTGTATTAACACCCATTTCTTAAAAAATAGACATCACTAAGCAATATTGCATAACCAAGTGTTTGCTGGCTGGGAGAAGAGGCTGTTGTGTATCCCTGGAGAGAGCTGGTGCTTGGTTACACTGGCTAAGAAAGCACCAATCCATTTAAGAAACCTGTAGGTGCAGCACAGCACCTACAGCTGCAGGCCCCTTTTGGATAAATAGAGGCATTAAATGCATCATACTCACAGTAAGCAATAAATGCAGGTAATTATGGAAATGAGGGGCCGGGGTGAGGGGAATGGGTGAAGTGCTTGTTCATATGCAGAGCAAGGCCCAAACAAAGCCAGCAATTCCTTTATAGAGTCACCACTGACTGGGTGCGTGTGACCTTTGGCTGTAGAGGGAGTTGCAATTATTCAGGGTGGTCCAGTTTGTCCCATCCTGGAGGGAGACAGCAGTGGGAAAGCCAAGCTTCAGAATCCCAGCTTTGGATTAGAAAAACGACAACAATTTTTGTTGTGAAAATGGTTTGTCAGTCCTGTTTTCAGTTACGTCAGCTGAGATTTTACCCTGCAGACATTGCCTCGCTCACAATCTTGGGTGACTATAATGATGTCACTGTAGAAAAATAATCAGCTTTTTCACTTTTTGTGGTAAGGGGGTTCCACCATATTCATCTTTCCTAGTAAATTCACAGGGATACTTTGCCTCCAAAAAGCAGTTTGCAGACATATCTATACCCCCTGCTGACCCTCAACATTTGCCTTCCACAATGCAGAATGACCAGAGGCTGGTGCTGCTTCTGGGGGGAGAAACGTGGCTATTTCAGGTGAAATGGCCAAAAAAGAATGGGCAGCCTGAGAAAAAGAGATACACACATCCAGTGGGAAACCTTCTGTGAGTGTTGGTGGTATGTGAGGCATCACAGGCTGGTGAGCAGCTCCTGTGTGAAGCCCTTTGCCTGATTAATGCCTGTGAACTCAGTGCTGATTCCACCTAAAGACTGTGAAGGAACTTCAGGGAAATCAGTGTTTTCCTTTTTGATCAGCTGCATCTCTAACAATATAATGAGCACAATTACCCTTGCCTGACTGCGCAGCATCATTCTGGTTTGCCCGTTAATTGCTGATGATGCTTTTAAGCTTATGAAAGCCAGGCAGTGTACTCATAAATGTTTAATCAGAAATTTCTGGTAACATTTAGAATAATGTCTTTAGTATTTTCCAGCATTTGCATTGTTTTCCTCATTTTTGTTACAAACAGACATCAAAATCCAAGAAAGTCTGTTTAGTGTCCTGAAGTTTTCCTGCTTTGAAACATGAAGGCGCTAACACTTTATATTAGTGCTTGTCAAATAACCATGTTTGTTGTCTGAAGCTCAAATCTGCAACTTCTCCATACCCGAGGATGCTTCTGGAAATTAATTCTTCATCAAGGTATCAAGAGAGGTTCAATTCCAATTACAGTGTTAGGTGCAGATGCAGGAGGAGAAATATCACAGTTGCTACGACCTCTTTGCAGATTATTGTGCTTTTAAAGGGAAAAAAACCCTCACTGACAAGATTTTTTTTATCGTCAAAGAATTTTCAATCCAAGCAGAAGTTTAGGGACACCAAAGGGATGAGAACTTCCTGAAACAATGCAGATCAATGTGAGAGGGAATGGTCTCCTCAAACCTGCTACCAAATGCTTTGCCTTGAATGCATAAAGGAGCTGCTGCTCTACATTTCTGCTGCTCATTAGTGTTTGGATCAAGAGGACCTGGGGACATCTTGCCTACCAGGACTGCAGGAAATTCAATTTCCCTTTGGTCTGTAGGGTGTTGGAATTGTCCATCCCCATTGCCCATAGAAGCACAGGAAGTGAAAATAGGAGGAAAAACTCTTGTAACCCAGAATCACTGCTAAATTTAGGTCATAAAGTCAATAACGCAAGAGCAGCTCTTTCTTTGTACTGCCAGCAACTCCCAGCCACTGAGTGTGTGGTGGAACATAATAACACTTCTGCTGTGCCTTCTCCTGATGCATAAGATGGCCAGGAATCTTCAGAACTCAGTGTTTTCAGGATTAGTGTCTCCATGCTCAACCTTTCTGCCTATTTGTTACCCGCAAGATCCATAGTTTACTTTTAAATAGATAGCTGACTCCAGAAAATAACTACCCCAATGATTAAAAGCAGAATTCTGGACTGATTTTCAACAAAAACGTTGGTGAGTGTTCCTGGTTTTGCTCAAAAACTATTGCTGTCTATGCTTAGGCAAATTCATAAAGGATATGGGACACAAATACCAGGAGAAAAGTGATTGATTTTAACTTCATCTGTTTTCCTCTGCTCTGAATCGCTTGATTCATCTCTAAGACACCTTGGTGGGTGCTTGCTTCTTGCTCTGAACTATTTGACTCTGGTAACCATGAGCTTTACCCATTCCTTCCAGAAAAGCTGAAAGACCATTCATGGAAATGTACAATCCTAAAATGGTTTGGGTCTAAAGAGACCTCAAAGACCATCCAGTTTCAAAGTTCCAACCCCCTTGCCATGGGCAGGGACACCTTCCCCTAGCCCAGGTTGCCCAAAACCCAATCCTCACTAAGTTGCCCCAGCTGAATTGGGGTGGTTTTTCCCATGTGGATTGAATCCTCCTGATCAGAGCCATCCTGAGCACTTTCAAATCCCTCTGGATGTGGTGGAAGATGGAGGTGTTCCTCTATCAGCAGCACAGAGCCTGTAAACCCAAGCTTTAGAGTGATAATCATGAAACTGAACATGGGCTTGATCGCAAGGGTGAGGGGGAGCTAAACATAGTTTCCCCTAATCTCCTGGGATCTGGGAATTTATCTCTCTCCTTAATTGAATGAATGGGAAATTAGATAAAACTTTGCAGAGTAAATCTTTTAGCAAATGTGATACCCAAGTAGAAAATTTTCAGCAGACTCTACATTTTCACAGCTGCTCCTTTGTTTTGTGGAAGTGTATTTTGAATGTAAGTCCTGCTTACATTGCATGCCTATTAATTCTATTGTACATATTAAATGTCCTCTTTGTAGGGTGTAAAACCAGAAGGGAGACTAAAAACAAATAGCATGTGTTTAAAATGTTTTATGGAAGATGGCACCAATATTTTCTGAGCGCCTCCATGAGTCCAAGGCACCGCTCTCTGATAACAGCATGATTGTTCAAGGCCAGAACTAGAACCTAAAATAAAGTAGGAAATAATGGAAGAGAAGAGAGAGAATTTGCTACTTAGCTTTGCAAGAGACAAAAAAAAAAAACCAAAAAACCAAAAAAACAAAAACAAAAACAAAAAAAACCCAAAAAACCCCCCTAACATATAGAAAAGACGCAAAAAACTGTTGCTTGCTTCTCTACCAGCCTACTTGCATCTGGGACAATTTAAGTCTGGTTTGCTCTCAATCGTTAAGAAGTAAATTATAATTTTCTTTTACTTCAGCAATTCCTGTAAGTCATTAGGAACAGCATCAGTGTTGTGTGTTATCACCCACAGAAATGTGGTATCTCACCCTGCACTTGCTGTGAGAGGCGCCAAAAGGTACCTTGGCTCCCCCTTTGTAAAAAAGTTCTGGGCACTGCTCTACAGAGGGTTATTCTCCTTTGAATAACCTATTCTGGTTATTCAAATCAAAAAAAGATTTGTCTTTTATTTGGTGGACTTTAAACTGGCATGTGATGTTAAGAAGAAATTCTTCCCTGTGAGGAGGGTGAGACCCTGGCACAGGGTGCCCAAAGCTGTGGCTGCCTTGTCCCTGAAATTGTTCCAGGCCAGGTTGGATGGGGCTTGGAGCACCCTGGGCTAGTGGAAGGTGTCCCTGCCCATGGCAGGGGGCTGGAAACAGGTGGTCTTGAAGCTCCCTTCCAACCCAAGCCATCCTGGGATTCTATGATTCCACGACTTTGTGGAATAGGTTCACATTAAACTCTTCACAGCAGCCACCCTGAGGTGCTCCTTATCAGGGGACTGTCCTGGATGTGCGCCCATGGCAGGGAGGATCCACAGCAGGGGTGGGTTTGTGAGCTGCTCTGTGCTGGGATTGCTTTTGGGCTGATCCCAAGTGGTTTTCAAACTCTCTCTCATGACAGGACACTCATTTGCATTTCCAGTCTTGATCCAGAGCAGGGGCTGTGGCATGGGAGCTTCAAGTTACTCCATGAGTGGCATGGACCAACTTTACCAGAAGACAAAACCACAGAGGTGTTAAAAAGGGCAATAAACCAGCCATTCTAGAGATAACACCTTGATATTTGTGTGATATTTAAAGCCTGGCCAAAAAACAGCAGACATGGCCAAGGTGTCCCACATCTTTTAGCCATCCCTGTCTGTCCTAAGGGAGACAAAGCAGCTGCCAAAATTTAAGGCATCTGTCAGGTTATTTAATTCTGTGTTAGAAAGACTGACTAATACACAGAAGATTGGAAAAAATCCTGTTCTGAGTGGCAATGTGCTTTCTTTGGCTGCAGCTGTGGCTCCAGGTCTTCTCCTAGCACAGGAAAGGGTGGGGATGGTCTATCAAAGCTGCTACAGAAGGAAAATACCAAACAGAGACAGATCCAGTGAGGAAGTGGATGGACCTAGCAAAGGTGCAGGGAACTGGGCTGAGAAGAAGAGGAGCTTTGCCATTCAGGGGAGGCGCAGAATCTACCACCTGCTACCACAGAAGTAATTAACTGCACTCCAGAAATGGATAGTCCATCTCCAAGTGAGGCAAAACCGATCTCACACAGATCAGTTCCAACCTGGAGAGTTATTACATCTCTCGGTTTCTAATTACGCTGTTACCCAGTATGATGCCAACTCCAAAGGCAGAACCTGTGTCACTAAATAACCTTTTCTTTGTGGAAACAATGATTAGTGGAGGCAATTATTTCTCATGAGAAATTTTGGAAAACAATTCCCTTTTCGATCTGAAGCACCTATCATTATTTGACCATAAAAAAAGGGGAAGAACTTTGAAAACTGAACTGAGAATTTTTTTTTTTTTAATTTCTAGGATAAATATTCAATTTGAGATAAGTCTTTAATAAAACTTTTACCCAAAAATTGCAATTTTAAAAGAAAGGAAATATTATAGTGGTTTTCCATACAAAGCTGTAAAATATCAAACCAAACAAAATTTTCATATTTGCCCAAAAGGTTGGTTGGACTTTTTTCATAGACATATTTTGATTAAGAAGTTGAAGCAGGCACTTTATTTACACACTGTCCATCTCTTCCAGAGATCTGTCTCCCCAAGACTTTGGTCAATGCACACCTGCTCAGGTGGAACAATGCTGCTGTGACGGTGACACCAGTGAAGGTCACACGGCCATCAGAGCAGGCTGGTTATAGCAGGTGGAATCCCATGCATAGCTGTCCAGGACTATAAATCCTCCAGGATTTATAAATCCCCATCAAGGTAGTCCTTCAAGTGAGTGCACCTTGATTAGGAATCTCTAAATGTTGGCTTCACCCCCCTCCCAACAGATGCCACCAGCAGAAGTGTGTGTTCATGGCTGCAGCCAGCAGCTCAGTGAGTGACTTTTTGCACATGGGGTGTCTCTGACCACCTGTCCAGGACTATAAATCCTCCAGGATTTATAAATCCCCATCAAGGTAGTCCTTCAAGTGAGTGCACCTTGATTAGAAATCTCTAAATGTTGGCTTCACCCCCCTCCCAACAGATGCCACCAGCAGAAGTGTGTGTTCATGGCCGCAGCCAGCAGCTCAGTGAGTGACTTTTTGCACATGGGGTGTCTCTGCCCACCTGTCCAGCCTCACAGACAGGTCCACAGTGGTGGTTTCTACTCATGAGCCTGCTGCAGCCTGGGCCCTTTGCCTGTCCAATGAGCTGTGTTTTAGGGGAGGAGATGCGCAAAGTGCAGGTGAATTTTGGGGTGACTTGGACGTACTTTTGGAGTGCATATCAGAGATGTTTTGCTCCACATGTCAGGAGAAGGGCTCCGGGCTTTGGTCTTGATCTAAGTCAAATGTCAACAGGAGAGACGTCAATTTTAAAGCCTCATGTTTAAAATGGACATTTCCAAGCATGTCACCACCGCAACGTTCATTTATTTACTGATGAAGTGCTGTTTGGCCCTGGTTTATGCTGGGGCAGGGATGAGGGGATGCAGGGTGAGCCCCTCTGCCACATCCCTGCAGAAGGACCTGGGCAGGTGTCTCTGGACCGTGGTCCCCAGCGGTGACACCTCTGCAGGAAAGGCAGCTGCCGAAGGGACACCCAGAGCCCCAGCTCTCCATCACACCCCTCCTCCTTGGCTGGTCGGTGAGTGAACCCTCCGCAATCCATGCGGGGAATTTCCTACCCCTGCCTCCCCACGGTGCCACCAGCGGCCCGATGGCCAGCAGGGAGGTCCTGGCAGGGAGAAGGTGCCTCCCATCCCCTCGTCCCCGGCAGCAATTAGAGGGCGGTGCCGCGCTGGAGGGGGCAGGACGGGGATGTGTCGGGGGCTCGGCGGTGTCAGGCGGTGACGAGGGGGTTTTTGCGGGGCGCTCAGCGCCGCGATTCCCCTGCCCGCCTGGCCGCCGAGGGCAGCGCTCCGCCTGGCATTGTTCTGCTCCCCGATCCGGGTCATGCGCCCTTTGCCATCCAGCTTGGCCGCGGTGACCATCCTCCAGCTTTGGTGTTCGTTCTGTGTCGTCCGATCAGCGCTGGGGGGGCGCAGCTCTTTTCCTGCCCCCTCCCCTTCCCTGCCCTTCAGTGCGGTGGCAAAACGCGCTGGATACAGGGATCCAATCAGCAAATCGCTCCTGGGAGGAAAGGAGGGGGGAAAAACCCCCCGAACCCGGAGAGAAACCGTGCAGCTGTGTTTATTACTATGGATGTGGATGTGTCCCTCTCCCAACAAAGCCCTGGAAGGGTCCGGGGTGCCCCAGGATGCCACCCCCGAGCGATGCTGGCGCAGTCCCGCCCCACCCCTGGCACAAAAAAAACTTTTTGCTGCCGTATCACAGGACGCGATAATCTCCCGCATCCCGTCCCGCTAACCCAGAAGCCGCCTCCCCCTAATATTTTACATATTCCCTAAATTCGTTTGCAAGGGGGCAGGAGAGGAGATAAGGGCGGCGAGTTGAGCCGAGTGGGAACTGCTGACTGACAAAGTGTGCAGTGCAGTACGGGGGCTTTCTGCCTCTCTAATTATCCTTTTCCTTCTTGACTCCAGTATCACATGTAGCCATGTGTAGAATCATAAAATAATTATGCAGTGTACAAGCTTTCTGGGAGCATGTACCACTGTTTTCCTAATTCTTTATCGCTCCCATTGATCGTGGCGTGTGTGCATTGATCCAAGTCGGCCATCTGGTTGGGGAAGATAAGCGTGCGAGTGTCTTTGCATTGCACTGTCACTCAGGGAGGGGGGTACATTTTGGCTGTAGGGAATTACAGGGGCAGGATTAGCCCTCTTCCTAGGAGTAAACTGAATTTTAAATGCAGCGTTGCAGCTGCATGGACCATGTTGCTAACTTCTGGTTTTGCCCATAGGCTGGGTGCATTTTATTATCATTACTATTATTATTACTATTATTATTATTATTATTATTATCATCAGCTCTTCCCTGCTTTCTGTCTTTGGAGATAGAGATATGCTTGCATTAAGTGGAGGGGAGAGAGGGGAAAAGCAGGAATGCCCTTCCCTGCACACACTGGACTTGTGAGTGGCTGCTGTGCTGCGGGATTTCGAAACGGCAAAACCAGCTTTTAAATGCAGGAGAGAACCTGCGGGATTGAACACATTTTGCAATAAGATTCATTGGTCCAAAGAGAGGGAAGAAAAAAAAAAAAGGATGAAGTTATCAGCCTATGACAGGAAATTATGGAGTGGATATCAATCAGCTCTCTTAACTTGGGCTAATCAAGACAAATAACCCTAATCACGCATTATCGGGAGGTGTGTGTTTAATAATGGGCAACAAAACAATGGAGGTTTGTTGGTGTTTTGTTGGTTTTTTTTTAATATCATTGATTTATTTATTTTCTTGCCTGCCAGCCTTCCCCCTAACAATGGGCACATCCTGCAGTGGCTTGAACTTGGCTTGCAATATTTTCTGTTGACGGCCGCGGTGCGTGTGCGCGCTCACACCCCTGGTCGTCCTTTTGTCAAAAATGTGGTGGTGGCCATTGTTGTCTCATATTCTGCAAATGGATGGAAGGTGCCTCAAAAGCCTTTCCTCTAAAATTGAACAATTCTGTCAAAAAAGATTAGTTCTATTTTGTCTGCTGCTTGCTGACTATTCATGAATGTAAAGAGAGAGGGCTTGGGTGTCATACTAAGTTGCTAAGGTGGCTGGCTTTCGGCTATTGACTTGAGGATACCAAACCAGAGCCTACAAAAGAGCAGCCAGAAGGAGAGGAGAGAACTGGTCTGCCATGTGTTTCAGCTATACCTTCTTTAGCTGCCCATTTATTCCTTTTGTTGCCACAACTTTTATTGTCATACAGTTGAAAAAAATGTTAGACACAGGCTTCAGGCTGCACCAAGCAGAAAAAAGGATTAGCATATCACTAGGATCATCTTACACTGAACCAAATTCTTTTCAGGATGTATAATTAGTGAATACAGTCTTCCCCCCCCCTTCCCTT
>WBMY01017124.1:358514-383514 GCA_013397315.1 Donacobius atricapilla
AGCCTATGGATAAGGAAAATTAACTCAGATCTCTGGGTAGGAAACAAGAAGAAAGGACAGAAAAGAAAAAGTTCTCTAGTTTCAGTGAGGATTTTATAAAGGCCGTTCCATCATTTTAGCCTTCTGCATCAAGAAGCTTTTTGCACACTCACAAAATGTGTGGCAGTGCTTGTTAAGAAGGATTTTTTTTATTTTTTTTTTTTTTTTACAATAATGTGAATCACCTTCCCCAAAGGAAAGCCAGGAGGAGAGAAGGGGCCAGATTCCAGAGGTGGGCCCAGACCTGAGCAGCTGAAGCTGGGCAGAGCTCCTGCGGGCCTCTCCCTGACAAGGGCTCAGCAGAAGATGTGATCCTGCAGGATGCATTACCTTTTCCCTCCTCATGGATGATCCCAGCTCCCTTCTACCATCTGGGAAGCACACACCACTCTGTGTACCGCAACAAAAAAATGCTTGGATGTGTATGAGTGAGTCACAGAACTGCAGTATGATACGTTGTATAAGCATTTTTAAGATAGTATGGCAGAATTAGTGATCTATTTTTTATAGTTATAGGCCGTTTTCAGTGATGGCAGAAACAAAGATGAACTAAACAGCAGGACTGTGGGTTCAGGGTGTTCCTTGCCTGTACAGGAAACTCCCAAATGTGGGTGGTATTGATGGAACAGGCTTAGCCTTTGCTGGTCTCCGGACAATTCAACCCACAGAAACTTGGCCCTGAAAAATCTTTGATTGGGATCACATTGGCATCAGGGTGTGCTGGCAAAATACTCTGCCTTGCTCTAGCTGGGGTGGAGGAGTTGTTTCTGCAGGAAGACGAGGGTGAAGAGGAGGCTTTTGCCTTGGTGCACCCTCAGCAGAGCTCTCATGTGCATCCCGGCCCATGCCGCCTCCAAAACTCAGCTGCACCTTTGCCCCTGACAGGTCCAGGCGTTCCCTGCTCCCGTCAGAGCAAAATCCGAGAGGAGAATTACCCTGGGAAGGAAACAGAGCTGCTTTTTCAGCTGAACGGCTGGTAATTTCGCTGCGTTTAATCACGCCGCACATTTGACATCATTGCCTTTTCAAACTGCTCAAACAAATTGTTCCACCAAACGAGCAATTGGACGTGAATATTCAGAAGCTGCTCTGGGGTGCTCGGCGGTAATTGGTCACATCACTCACATGGTCTCCTTCCCTTTTTGATGAGAAGAGGGTGGAAATTTGCTTCACGCAGATACTTAAACACCCACACATAAAAAATCTTATTTAGCACAACTGTTGTTTGTTGGTTTTGTTGCTTTTTGGGGTTTTGTTTTTTTGGTTGGTGTTTTTTTTTTTTCCTGGGGGTTTCTACAGCAGCGAGAATGCTCAGTATTGGAGGGCAAAGGAGGGGAACAAATGAAAGGAGAAGTCAATTAAAATGGAGAATGCAGATGCTGAAGAGTGTTTCTCTCTTCACCTAGGGCGGCCCCCACCGTTGGTGGGATGTGATTTTGGCTGGGGGTTGGAATGAGATGATCTTTAAGCTCCCTCGTAACCCAAACCATCCTGTGATTCTCTGACAGAATATTCTGTGGCCAGGTGGCAAGGACGAGGTTTAGGTTTAGGAGGAGGTCCCAGCTGCAGCAGCACCAATGTTTTCAGGCACCCAGAGCTCAGAGTCGGGGGTGGTTGTGGCAAACCAGGTGTGAAGTCCAGGAGACAGAGCATGGAGTGTGGTCTGGCTCATTCATACACCAGGGGGCTAAGAAAAAAAACATTTCCCAGCCCAGAAACATTCGAGGAGAAATTGCCTGAGCCATTTAGGGAAATGATGCTGGCTATTTTACAGCTGGGAGGGTCGCACACACAGGTGGTCAGCTGTTGTCCATGTGGAGCTCCTCGATTTCAGAGAGGATATTCGGTAAGGGACGCCTGTGGAGAGGAGCACCAGGTAAAGGAACTGTGTCAGGCCCTGTGACTTGTGGTGTTCTTCATACTGACACTGAAAAGAGTGTGGAATCATGAACAGGGGTGATTTGAAAGCAGGCGCTTATTTACAGTGTAAAATAGAAATATTGTTGTTCCCCATGCTGAAGAAAATTACTCATAAAGGCCACTTTTTATTAATGAGGAGGAGATAACCCAGAATGGCTGGAGGAATCCAAGGGTGTTAATTTTAGAGATTGATTATTGTTTACTAAGAGGCAGTAGTTCATCTTACTCAACTCACATGTCCTCCTTTCTTCTCCTTCCAGTAAAACCCGGCTGACACGGGAGAAAGAATAAATAAAAATCAGACAACACTAAGGACGGGAACAGCAGACATTGGGACGTTTGCAATCTACCTCCTGTAATTTTGCAATCACATTCAATATGCGCTTCATTTGCAGATGACCTAATTTGCCCATACCTACGGCTGGGCTCCTTGGTAGCAGCTAAAAAAAGCACATTCCAGCATTCCAGAGACCACCTTGGGGCGTTTGGTCGGGGGCTGGAGCTGGATATCCATCCTCAGTGCCGCCTCTGCCTGTGGGTGTGTCTCCCTGAAGCCTGCAGGATATTTTTTTTCCTGTAAATAAATGCTGTTTAATAAGTATTCCGCGTGCATTTTGTCATTAGCCTGATGCTATAGAGCCACGCAGACCCAACCTTGATTTATAAAGCTGTTAAAATGTTTGACCTTGTTTAAATAAAAGCCTCAAGGTTAATTACAACAAGCATTACAGATACATCCTCTCTGTTCTGGTGGCCCTGATGATTTAGAGGAGGAAAGGGTAATAAATTCTCATCTTTTAGAAGTGACTGCAGTGCAAAAGTGCAAGAGTTTGCTTTTCTGCCATTTTCATGTTTTACCACACTTTGATATGTGATATACTGAGTGATGATTAGTTGCCTCTTCCTCGGGAGCACAGGAATTTGATATTTTTACTTAAACTATGATAAGAAGCATGTGAGAATGGAAAAAAAAACCAAAAACAGGTTGTTGGGAATAAAGAGTTTACTCCAGCAGAGGATGTATCCATAATGAGGTAAACAAAGGCATTGTGGTTTTCTTTTTTTTTTTCCTTATTGCACAGAAAACAAATTTCACAAAATAAAAACCAATTTAAGTTTCTTTTAAAAGAACTGGGAAATATTGAGGAAAGTTAATTGAAGCACATTCAAATTACAATAAACACATAGAGGCACAATTATCTTCTTTTGACTAGTGTGTGGCTTAGAGATGTTTTTATCTTTTGTTTATTGCACTATTAAAAATATGGAGAGGCATCAAGAAAGGGTAGATAGCTGCCATATGGACTTACATATTTTCCCTATTTATATTTAAATAACTATCCATGAGAAATTATGCACAAATCGTGCAATAATTCCCAACTGAAATGACTGTTTAGAAAATAAAAATTCTGAGGCACAATATTCTTTTCATATTAAATTGCCCATTTTCTGTACACCGTGTATGTTTGTACAATACCAAAAAAAAAAAAAAAAAAACCCCACCAAAAAAAAAAAAAACCAACCCCTGCATTACAGCCCAATACAATTTGCTCACAATGCTAATGAAGATGGATAGAGGACATTGTAATATACTGGAGTAATTCATGAGCATTGTGGGGAAAATAAGACAAACAGGCTCAAAAAGCCAGGGCACATTTTTTTGTTCCCATTTCCAAGAGTGAATGGTGGTGATTTTAATAACTCTGCCGCTCTGACAGATTTAATGACGCCAATTAACTTTCATTGCTTGATTCATGCCGTGCTCAGGTTCGGGGTGAAAGTTTGGGCTTGCAAAGTTTGAGTGCCTGGGTTCAGGCAGCTCAAGAGGAGCTCCTAGCACGCCCAGAGAACCCGGCTGGAACCCCGTGTTTGGGATGCCACCCTGCCCTTGAAGAGGTGAGGTTTGAGCCCATCTCAGCCTCACTTTGCAGCAGAGAACCTTGCCCATGGACAGAGGGTTCTGGTGCCCACCAAAGCCCCCAGGATCACTCAGGTGTATTAATTCTGGCTTCACCTGCAGGCAGAAACACGATGCGATGTCTCTGATTGCACGTTCGGATTAGCCGAGCTGAGATCATTGTCACTTCTGATAAAACCCAGAGGAAGAAACACTTTTCCAGCAAAATATCCAGCTTCAATCTGTACCTTCCCCTTAAAAAAAAAGGAAAGCTGTGGCATCTTTTGAATTCCTAAGAGGGGAGTGAAAACTTCCAAATTAGAAGGTATGTCCTTGCACGCTCAGTACAAGTCAAATTTGTCTTGTCTGTCTGATAATTCTAGTAAATTAAATTTCATGATTTGTTCAACATCTCTGCTGTACGCCCTGAAATCAGTAACTTATGAATGTCTTGCTAAGCTGGATGAGACAGCTGTGCCTCCTCCTTCTGGCCAGCTCAGCCTGGCACTGGAGGCTCCTCTCCCACCACACTCCTGGGGCCTCCTCCCCATCCAGACATCCTGAGCAAGATCTTGCAGGATCAAATCTTGCAAACTGATTTGCTGTGGGTATTTTATTTGTATACATAAGTGTGTGTGTGTTTATGTGTGGGGGAATGTCCTGCTGTGGCTTTAAGAGGGTGATTTATTTCTTTCTTTTAGAAGAAACTCTCCCAAGAAATGTTCAGGTCTGTCAGAAGTAAGCAAAACGATTCTGAGTCTTTGATCTGAGTTTTATGGCTTGTTCCTTTTAAAAATTTCATTAGATCCCCTCTTTGATGCTGCCTTGTAGATCGAAAGCCTTGCTTGCTGCATAAACTCCACTTGGGTACCAAGGTGTATTTCTGCTTGGTTTTTTTTTGGGAATTATAAGGGCTCTGTAGTACATTAAAATCAGAGAAAAGAGCTTTCAGCCCGGTAAAAAGTGAACTTTGTGGAGTGCTGCTGTCACACTCTAACGGCAAAATACATCCCTGTGGTCCTGGTGCTGCTGATAAAGGTGTCTGCTCCGGGCTAAACTCTTAGTTTTCATCCTTTCCTTGTGCTTCCAACTCTCATTCATATAATTCATGCCCAGCCTCTCCATCTGTTCACATCAGCTTGAGTGTGGAGTCAGGGGAAAGCTGAAGCTGTAGTTAAACGCTCAGATGAAGGGCTGAAAGGTGGGATAGTGGCACCACACCAGGAGCTGGGATGTGTTTTTGTGCCACCAACCAACACCACACCCAGCAGCCACCTCCTCACACAGGTGTGGGCGTTTGGAGCCACATCACTCAGAGTTGTACAGAAGGATCTCTGGAAAAAATCAGTTTCTGGTCTCACTCCTATAGCCTGGTGCTGGCAGCACCAGAGTTGTTCCCAGTTGCCATCTGTAAAAAAAAAGAAAGCCTCACAAATCTTTCCTCCCACATTTAATTAGCAGTTGGCAACAGTGTCACTGTAACCGTGGTGATCTAAAGATATAAATGAAACAAATCTGGCATTAAGGAATAACATAGTTTAATCGACTGACTGATACCTTTTCATTTTAAAAAAATTTCCATTCAATACCTCAGCATTTATTTTAAAAACTGAAAGGGCAGAAAAATTTGGCCACAAGCCTTCTTATTTTTACTTTTTTTAAAATCTATTTTATATTACTAATTTTTTCACTTCATTTCATTTCATTTCATTTCATTTATATTCCAACGAACCTCATTCCAACGAACCTCAGAATCTTGTCTGCTACAGAACTAATTAACTGGGGGGGGGAAAAGAAAGTGTTTTGGTTGCTTGGGACCAATCTATAGCAAGGCTGAGGCAAGGAATTGCCAAAGTGTTGCTCGGAAGTCACCACACCAAAATAACCTCGTGTTTTCACCTGCCCTTAATGGCAGTGAATGTCAGAGGTGGAAGAGGGAAATGTGGGCATTCTAGAGGTGTGGAATGATGGAGAAATCTCCATGCTGGTCCGGCATTCCAGGCACAGCCAACTCTCCCCTACTCCATCTTTTTTTCCCCCTTCCTTCTCTCTCATTCCCTGGAAACACTGATGGGGATTCCTCATGGCAGGGGTGGATGCAACATGGTCTGAATGCAGCCGGAACAAATCAAAGCATGGCATAGCCGGGTGTGCAGTTAGAACATTCTGTCCCTTCCCTTCCCTTCCCTTCCCTTCCGTTTGTCCTGGGAAGAAACCAGAGAAGTGCCTGGGAAGCAGGTGGGGCTGGCATTGTGAGCTTCCAGAGGTGTATTTTCCAAACAACTCCAGGGAAGTGTGGGAAAAATTCTTTTGGGTTGCAGCCATCTGCCATCACTTGGTGCTTCTTTCCCCAGGGAAAGGGGATAAGCTCAGGCGCCTTTCTGGCAGTGGGGTTCAAAGTGACCTCCTTCAGCACTGCCTGGTAGGGCTTCTCACTGGGAAACACGGGTGAGAAGCCCCAGCACACTTGTCCCCATCCCCAACCCCATCCCCATCTCGGGATTCCAGCCTTATGGGTTTTATTTAGCAATTCACCATTTGGAAATTACCGTGTACTTCTCTCCCCCTTGATAAATGTTGTCCTTTCCACAGGAACAGAGTCACAGAATGGTTTGGGTTGGAAGGGATCCCAAAGTTCCTCAGCAAAGGGGGATTTTTAGGCAAGGATTTGGGCACAGGATTCCCCAAACACAATTAAATCCAAGGAATCTGCCCTGCAGGACACAAGGCGTGGTGCTGTCCCGCGTTTGGCCAGTGGCGAGCACAAGGTGGCCCTGGCCTCCAAGGCAGGCAACACAAATAAATAATACGGAGCCCTGGAATGAGCAATTCGTGGGCAGCACACCTGCAACCCCCGTCCCACAGCTGTAGGGCTGGAAAGGCAAATAAAAGAGCTTTAACTCAAGCCTGGAGGGTGCTGGGCACTCGGGGAGGGAGGCCAGGCTTTCAAATCGCTGTAACCCAAGGAAGAAAATCGTCAGCCTGTATGCCTTTCACAGCATCTGATGACAAAATGGTTTGTGGCTTAGCCATTGTTTAGAGGCCATTCCTCAAATTCCGTGTTTACTGTCAGCAGGGTGAGTTGTGGACTCTGTGACTTTAGCTGTTAATGGGCCTAAACACTTCTGCCAACAGATTAAGCTCTGCCGAAACGTAAAGAAAATTGGCCCAAACAGAGATAGGGAGGATTCTTGTTTAGCTGTTGTTTCATTTGCATGAGAATCATTGTCCGCAGACAATCGCACCTCCCTATCAACCGAAGTGCGGGCAATTGGGTGAAACTCATTCAATTTCTGCTAAAGGACAGAAATTGTTTGTTTGTTTGTTTCTAGAGGAAAAGAAAAATGCTCATTTTCAACTGCAAGGAGGAGTAGATCGGTGGTGAAATCCAACCCTCAAATACCTCCAGCTCGGGATGGACTGTGAGCTAACAAGATGGGATGGCCCAAAAGAAAACAAGGATATTAAGCTGTGTGTTTGAGACAATTACTGTCAGTGGAAGAAGTGGAATAGGCAAGATTAGTCTACTTGGGAAAGGCAAAGAATAAGTTCCTTTCTAAAAAAGTTAGACGTGTTTCTGTTACGATTTGCGCTGCTGAAGTTCCCAGGTGATAAATACCCTCGTGATGTTTCCATATTTTGCTGTCCTGACAGGTACAGCCAGCACCTGAACTTCCCCCAGGTTCAGTATTCAGGAGAGGGTTAATTTGATGCTCAGGTGACATATATATTTATAAATTTTTTTTCCCATTTTCCCCTCTGTTGTTAAAATAATGGCCTGGTTTATTTGACCTGTAGCAGCATCTGGAGTCACCAGAGAAGGCTGCAGCCCCCTGGGAGGAGGCACGGACCAGGAACGTGGGGAGCTGTTCTCCAGTGAGCTCCTGGCCCTCAGAGAAGGGGAGTCACAGGGATGGAGAGTGAGGACTTGAGGCCACCCTCGGGACTGGGGCAGGGGCAGAGAGCCCGGGCACACCTGTGCCCCAGGTGAGCGTGTTTGGCCAGGTGTGACTGTGTGCTCGGGGCCACCCCGTGCTGCTGCAAGGAAGGATGAACCAGCCCAGCACACACAGCCTTGGAGGCTGCGTTCTGTCTTTATTGCTGATTAGTGACTTGGGATTTAATCCCAGCACCATTTGACATTTCCTTTCCTCAGGAGATCCTGCTGTTTCCTTTATATATTGTTTTTTCTTCTGTCCCTGATACTTTTGGCCATCACTGCTGTTCCTGGCAGTTACCTGTGGCTGCTTCAAATGCCACTGGATGCGAGGGGATGTTTACATTTCCCCAGTTACATTGTCTTTGAACGGTTCTAAACTTGACTTTGATTAAACACGCTAATAACGAGAGAGGCTCCTTTCTTTTTTTTCCTTTTTTTTTTTTTTTGTGAATGTCACTTGCTTGAGTTGAAAAGACATGCTCTTAATACTCGCTTTTCATCTAAATCAAGAAAGCAACACTAAGCAAAAAAGTATTTAACTGTAGCATATAGGATTGTAAAGATGGTAATCAGGGACACTGGTAATTGAAGCTTTTGGGGGAGAACCTTTCTTCTGAATCCTTCAGTCTGTTTAATAGGATAAAATTAGCTTGAGTGGCTTGGTGTTTGAAGAGGTTATGATATAATTGGAGCTGCCTCCTGGGTTTGCTGCTGGACAAGGCGATCAGGTGGAGACATGGGAGGGCATGGGAACCTCTGAAGTAGAAGACTCAGCTTCTGCCATACTAATTAGCCTAAATTAGCTATGCCAGTTTTCTGCTTGCTTTTGAATTTCCCTGATAATGCTTTTAAGAAAAGGAATATGAAAACGCGCGCAAAGTTCACCGGGGAATGGCAGAGGCGGAGGCAACTGCCGACGTAAGGCTCGGGCTTATTGCTGCAAGCTTCAAAAAAAGAAAGGGAGACAAAACCCAAACAAACAGGGGGAAAAGAAAGATTGAATAGCATTAGGAAATAACAAATGGATATCAAGCACAACCCCTAGGGATTTAGAAAGTACTATGGCTCGCACTCTCGAACACGGAAGTTTACAAAACATCTGTAAGAAATTGATTATCTTGAGGATTATACACACATTATTTTGAGGCCAGCCTCCTCCCCCCAGACACCAGCTTTGCTCTTGAGTGTTTAACCCAAGGTGAAGGAGGCGGTTCTCCTCCAGGCAGAACCAGCTCCAGCACCTCTGCTTGTGCTCCATCACCCGCCAGGACCGGGAGAGGCTATTTGTGTTCTGTGAGCTGCTGCCATTTCTTAATTTTCACTTCCGACCCCAATTAATCAACTTTAGCCATGCAAAGAGATTTGTGGCACATTCAGTATAGCTTGCATAAATCTATTTTAATTGAAAAATGTGCGAGGGGGAAAGAAAATAAGGAGTGTTTGTTTGGGGGTTTTTATGTTTTCTTTCTGTCCTGGGTGGATAGCGATGGATTCTGTTGCCAGTGGATGAAGCAAGTCAGTAGAGGACTTCTTCAAAGGCATGTTAGAATGCATTTTCACAGATAAAACCAGCTCCATCCCTGGGGAAGAGTTGAGGCTATGGGGAGATGCAGTTTCTTCTATCCCAATTAGTACCAGCTTTGGTTTGGGGACGGATATTTGGGGCCAGAATTGTCCATGTCTCTCACTGCACATTCAGATATTAGAAACTGCAGAAGCAAGCCCCACCTCAGCAATCTGCTCTCCTAGCAGGGTCCACTGGCTCCAGGAGGCCTCCAGTCACTGGATGAGAGCGTGGAATGAGGTTCTGGAAGATCTGCTGGACACCCTCTGAGGGCGTCATGGTTCAGGAGCTCTCAGGCAGGAATTTTCTCCTTCCTCCCATGAGCCATTCTTCCACCCAACACCCTTGACTTCTCCCCACCAGGCTGTCGCAGCGATGATTTGAAAAGACCTGTGTGAAATAAAGAGAGGCTCTCAAGGTCATTTAAAGAGCAGAGTTTGCCAGGCTCACCCAAACCTTGGTTTGCTTACGGTTTCCCACCGTATCTCCCGGCTCACATCAAAGGTTTTCAAACAGACTTATGTCAACTCCATACTTACAGAAGGATAATTGGGGTGGGAGCCGATCTGAGGGATTGTCATGGACAAGGGATGACCTGTGCTCCAGAGGACAATTTCTAGTAAAACTGGACTTGCTTAGACACATTCTGCATCTCGGCATAAGAAAACCAACCCGAGGGCACTGCGTTGTTACTATTCATCACTGTCTGCTTTCCATGGAAAATCAATAGGGATATCAGGGTTTAAAAACTCTGCTAAGCCATTTTATTGCGTTTTATCTTCTTCTTTCTGGAGAGGCAACTGGCTGAGCCCACATTTCTAATAACTGCTTGAAAATGAGTTTGGAAGGATGCAGAATAATGAATTTCCTTCCCTGTCTCCTCCATTTCCATGTACAGGGCAATTGCTCTTTGGGCCCCCTCTTAGCTGGTCCTCAGTGAAAAATACAGTTCAGCTTCTGGCTTTCAGTGCGACGAATCTGTCAGGAAAAGAGAATGAGTCTTGTCTTCTCCTCTTCAGACTCCCACCCTCCCACAACACTTGTCCAGGCTTTTTATCAGGTGCAAACACCTGAGCCCCACAAGCCCCTCAGCTCTGACACAAACATTTTACGTGTTCACTCGAGTGCCTGCACACAGACAAGTGTTGGAGCAGCTTCATCTCCCATCCCCCTGGGCCCCAAGGCACCACACTGGGTATTACCTGCTCAGCTTTATTGGGGGCTTGGAGCCTGCAAATGTTTCTTCACAGGAACAGCATCACTCTTGTGACCAAGTGCTCCCCACACAGACATTGCAGAGGCGGGTTTTTGTCACTCCGCTCAGTCTCTTTATATTCACAGGGTTTTCTTTTGCATGGCTTCTTGGCTTCTCCAACTGTATAGAATAAAGACAGTGAGATGGTTTTTAAAAATCGCCTCAGTCCAAGAACTGAGTTTTTAAGCTTTCTGCTCTAATTTCTGCAAGGGAAGTATCCTCTTCCTGAGAAGTATAACACCCAGATCAGATTTTTGAGAGCTGAGGGGAGTCATTCTTAATTAGAGAGAGAAACAAACAAACAAACAAACACACACACACACAAAAAAAAACCCCAACCAACCAACCAAAACAAAACAAAACCAAACCAAAAAACCAGGAAATCTTTCTTGGTTTTTTTTGTTTCATTTTTGGTTTTGGTTTTGTTGTTGGGTTGTTTTTTTTTTTTTTTTGTTAGACTTTCTTCTTTGGAGTGCTATCCTCATTTGATAGAAGTGTTTAACTGGTGGGAGCCATGAGGCAAACTCCTGAATGACAGGCAGCTGAAGAAGGGACCTCAAGCTGTTGTCCTTGAAACCAGTGGTGAGTTTCCCCTTGACATCACAGGGCACATCATCCAGCACAGCCCAACTCCAGACAGTTTTACTCTGCAGCCAGCAGTGATTCCTGTTCAAAAAAGGCCCAGCTGTTCCCCAGAGGAGCCGTGCAGCATAGGAAAAGCCTTGCACAGGTGGCAGGCTGGAGCACAGGCCCACCAGAGCCAGCATGAAGCCTCTCAGTGGTCCCAGCAAAGCAGGATTCCATCATCAGTGACCAGACTGACCACGCTGATGCAAATCTAGAGAAAATGTGGTGGAGCACAGCTCAGCTCTGACCCAGCCTTGTGCTTACCTGAGCAGAGGGTGCTTTTGCTCATTTCGCGGCACAAAAGTATTTATCCCTTCAGTCCTTCTCTGCTCTTGCTGCTGCACCCAGGACAGAAAAGAGCTGCAGAGCATGAACCAGCTTTTTGGGAGAGCTCCCTTCTGTGTGGGCAGTGCCCCCAGCTCCCCTGACAGCCGAGAGACACTTCTGCTGTGCTTCTTGCTTGCCCTTGCCATGACTCCTGCAAGCCACAGCTGCTCCTGTTCAGGCCACACGACACACAGTAAAGCAAGAATCATTTCAGCAGTTTTTGTTGACCCTTCAGCTGAACCCAAAATACTCCATAGGTCTGATCTGCAAGCAGTGTACCTTTGCCTGGTGTGTTCCAGGAGCATGATGATGTGAAGTCAGGATTTTTGGGGGGGAAAAAGAGAAAAAATAAATAAAGAAAAAGAAATTTTAAAAAGAAAGACAAAAAAAACCCAACAAAAAAAACCAAACAAGGTATTACTGGCTAAAGACACCATCACTGATTGGTAGGGAGTGTTTGAACCTGTCCTCAAGGCCACACCACAGCAGGAGGGCAGGGGAGATGGAGCTCTGTTCCATGGGCACAGCAGGAGGAGAATCCCCAGCTCCCACTGCTCCACTCTCCCAACAACCCACAAGGCAAAGCCAGATGAAGCTTTTCCCACCTTCCACAAGGTGTTTTCTGGCTCCTGCCTCCATCCCTCCCTGCACCCGAGGCCTGGGAGAGACAGAGGCAACGCCTGACCCCGCTGCAGGTTTGCCTCCCGCTCCCTTCCAGGAGAAAGGACTTTCCATCCCAGTGGGCTGAGCCTGTTGGATAGGTTGGGTGGGGGGGGGTAGAAAAATCCCCTCTGCCTAAACCAATTCCCTCAAGTCTCTGAGGAGCAGCAAACCACAGCAGTCCCAAAGTGTGTGGGGGATCCAAGCTGCTTTCAGCTCCGCACAGCGTGAGGGAGGGCTGGCTCAGCAGCGAGAGTCCCTCCTTGGCTCCATCAGGCAATACAGCAAACAAGTCATGTCTCTTAGAAGAGCAAAAATCTATTTCAGAGCTCTCTCTTTTTTTTTCTCTTCTGTGTGGGTGCTTATCTCTGGTCACTGCTGTTCACTGTGTAGAGAAGTCTCTGTGGCATGCATTTCTGAGAGGGCAAACTGTCTAAAATTAGCTGTTAGTTTAAAATAAGAGACTGTGCAGTTCTCCAGGGAGGGGCATTCATCCTCCAAAGGAAACTGTCAAGGATTGTTCAGGATTACTCTCCAGCTGTTCAGGACTGCTGCATCCTTTTAAATTATAATGTCAACATGTCGCAAATAATATGGAATGACAATGTCTAATTTCTGTCCTGTGAGGAATGAAAAGGAGGGGAAATTGCTAGCATACTAGATACATACCAGATTTGAGAGGCCAGGTAACCTCTCTAGGTGGCTGTAGGAGAATAATTAGCCAAAACATTAATGCAAATGTAAATTCCTAGCTAGCCTGTGAAATCTAGAGGCGTTCTATTAAGCATTCCAGGCTAATGCTCTCCAGAATAGTTTGTGTTATCTCTGGGGCCAAGGGATGTAACAACTCTTCCACTGATTGGATTCTTTATGTTGAGTAGCTGGGGGTTTATTTCCCAAAAGTGCTTGCTACCAGCACCGCTGGCTTTGAAGGAATGACTTCAATGCCAAGTTGCATGAATTGCATGTGTGGAAGTGTCCAAAGCCAGGCGGGATGGGGCTTGAAGCAACCTGGGATAATGGAAGGTGTCCCTGCCCACGGCAGGAGGGTGGAATGAGATGAGATTTAAGGTTCCTTCCAACCCAAACCATTCCATGATTCCATGAATGTGGAAGAGGTCATGGTTATCACTGACCTTCACACCCATGAGAAGCCCACAGAGAATTTATCCCCCACAAAAAACATGACATATTTAACCTGACTATACGAGAGCACAGGAAATAATGAGGTTACCGCAGTTCATGGCCAGCTTGCATCCTGCATGTGCATATTCCATCAAAAATTTAATGCAGACCACCAAGAGGAGGGATGTTTTTAACAGATTTTACCTGTTTTTTTTAGGTAGTTGTAGCTCTGAGGACTGCAGCACACACCCACTCTGGGTTATGAGGTGAATATCTGGACTCAGCTGAAGAACAGGCAACACATGAAATCGTGGTAATGTGGTTGCTTCAATCAGATGCCCACATCCAGAGCTTAAATATTCTCTCAAGCTCTTCAGGATGGCTGCCTATAAAATATAAACAATGCAATATGAGCAAGAAGTGTCCCAGGGTACACATTTTAATGCTCACATTCCATGCAGCGCCGTATATTTTTCACGTTTAGTTAAAGAAGTAAATGAAACAGAAAGAATCCAACATGTTTTGCATTCCCTTGCAACATGAAGCTGTTTTGATAAAACCAACAAATGATCCGCATTGATATTAACTTTTTCTTTTTCTTCTTTTTTTTTTTTTTTTTTGGTAAACTTAATTTGAATTTAGAAAGTCTCTAAATGATAATTGAATCACAAGTCTGGATTAGGATTCTAGCAGCAACACTTGACTTGGTCAAAATCACTGTTATGAAGAGATGCAATTTTTACACAGTACTTCACATTGATTAAGTAACGTGCGAAAATGGAAAAAAAAGCATTTGAATCCTAATCATAGTAATTTGCATGAAATAAAAGTCTCTGTCAAGGGAATGCACATTATAATAACTCCTGGGTGTTTTGGTTGCATCAGTGAGCAAAGAAGTTGCGTGCATTTTTTCCTTGTCCTGATATGCAAGGATTTCCTCTATTTTTAGTGCACCTTAGATTATGTGAGAATTTAGAAATGCAGTTTCGTAGTCAGTGAGAGACTGAGAGACAAGCAGGTATTTTAAGAGCAGCCAGGGCTCCCAGCTGATTGGCAATGTGCATACCTGAGTGGAGCACAGGACTGTAAACCAGGATGTTGTAAACACGGGGAGCTCAGTTTGAAGCTAATTAAGGCTCGTTTGGTTTTGACCTGCATCAAACAATAGCACCAAATCAGAAAAGCAGATGCATTTTGGAAGCTACTGAACTGAAGAACCTTATCTGGAGCCCAGTGGAGTCAGCAGAGACCTTCTCACTGACTTCAGTCAATCAAGCCTTGGAAATGTTGGCGTTCATTTACACAAATTGGTCTGGAGTAAAAATGGGTTTTAGAGGCAGTCCCTGCTCCTCTGGGTTCACACGTCAGTGCTGCTCTGTGCCGTGCTGGTGGCACTTTTATCTGTCACTGGAGCAGCCCTGGGAGCTCAGGCACGCTTCCGTGACCATTGTGCAACCTGTTTCATTTTAAAGGGTTGCTATTTCAAAAATCAATGGGCATCAGCTGCTAATTACAGAAAATCTATGCCTTGGCCCTTCAGCAGGTTTTGCTTTTTTCCCACTCACCACGCTGCTTCTGCTAAGGGTTGGCAGCTCAGAGCCATAAGTGATGGCCTCCTCCAGACCCCTTTTTGACATTTTTGGGACTCTGAGCAGCCTGGTCCAGTGGAAGATGTCCCTGCCCATGGCAGGGGCTTGGAACTGGATGGTCTTGAAGATCCCTTCCAACCCCAAGCATTCCATGATCGTGGAATCCCCTCCAGTTCCCTTCAGGGTAGACTTTGCCACGTGGAATTTCTGGTGAATAGTGTTTGCCCCATGATACCTGGATTCCCCATGCTCATTTGGAGACTGGCAATGTAAGAAAATAGAGGGTTATTTTAAAAATATTTTCTGTTTGGGAGCTCATTTGTCCCAGAAATGTGATTTTTTTTGTGGGTGGGAGGCATCTGTCCTGAATGAAAGCCTGAGAGTTTGAACCTCTTCTTCATCCTCTAGTAACCCTAAAGAAGGACAGGGACTCCTCAGCACTTATGAACTGTCAAATAACGGAGTGTTTTACCTTGCTTAGAGACTTGCACTTGATCCAAATGCTCCAGGCTTGAGATTTTGCCATTTTCTGTTTCCTTTCTGCACGCTGTGCTTGGAACGGGGGGCAGGTTCAAAGACCGCTTTGGAGGAGGGCCCTTTTATTTTGAGGCATGCTGTACAAAACCTGTTGAGACCTGTAGAAGTCACAGTGATATCACTGCCTTGTATCAGGAGGGATATTTAGTTATCCCCAGACACAATATCATTTGGGTAATTGCTTCTTGCAGGGGATCAAGGCAGGTGTGGGAGGAAAAAAGTAATGAGCAAGTAAGCTTGGGAAGAAAACGTAGGTTGAAGTTTATCTCTTGTTGCTGAAGCTGCCAGTTAAGCTGGGAGCAGGAGCGGGGGCTTGTTTGGGATTTATTCTGGGGGAGAAAGGCCCTGCTGTCTTCAGAGTGAGATGAGATCAAGTTCTGCCTGCAATGCCTCTTACATGTTGTAGTTGCGGGCCAGGAGATTTTTTTTTTACATCAAAATAAAGGAATGGATGGACCTGCACTTATAAGAGAGTTGGCATTCCTACAACAAGCATGTAGGTTGATAAGGATTTTCTTTATTCTTTTCAAAAATAACCTTTCCTGTGAAATGCAAGCTCAAGAACATTATCGGTTACATAGAGAAATCACATGAAAGGCTGCATTACAATAATGAGGAAAAGAGATTCTGAGGCGAGAGCAGCAGCAAAGGTACTCGGTGCCTCCTCGGCTTGAGCTGCTCTTTCTCCACACAGAGAGGCTCCCAAACCTTGGGTTTTGGCAAAATCCCTCTCAAGGGGGGAAATTAGTGCACACAAACCACCCACCAGGTGTGATATTGGGATCCCATCCTGCTTTCCCCAGGGAATATCCAATGCGTGGGGCAGCCTCAGGGTGTGGGAGATGTGTTATGGTAATGGGGGTATCTCAGTTTATAGGGTGAGGGGCGGGATAATTTGCTGTGTTTCTCCTAATTTGAGGACATGCCCCATATCGGAGGGTTAATGGGAATGGTTAATCACCAATTAATGGGGTGATGGCCACGTCCCAGGTCCTGCAAGTGCAGGCTTAGTGCCTTAAGGAAGGGAAGTCAAACCTACCACTCTCAAAAAACACCCTGCAGCAAGGGGAAGAAGAAATTCATAAGAAATAATCCTATTAATTAATGCCCAAATCCTGGTCCCTGTGCACAGCCTGTGGAAGAGCTGTGTCTGCAGAGGAGCAGAGGCAGAGGAAGGGAAGGAAACACCATCTTCCTCCTCCTCCTCCTCCTCCAGCAGCTCCCACCAAATAGCACCCAGCTCAGAGCTTTGTGTCTGTCCTTGCAGGACCATGGTCAGGAGCACACAAGAAATCAGGGTGAGACAGTTGTGTTTTTCTTAGCAAGGGAGCGATGAAGGTATTTTGTGTGTCCTTATAAAGAGGGGCAGCTACTTCTTGAAATCCTCCCAGCCCTACGTCCTGGTTTCCTCTGGCTTTGGGCATTGAGGTCCTGATATATTTCAAGGGACAGTGCAGATGCACTGAGTCAGGAAGTGTGGAACACAAAAATACCTGAGATGGTCTGGGAGGGCATTGGGAGTACCTGGAGTAGGAAGGATTCTGGTTTTGCAGAGCCCAGTTAGAATCCTGGATTCAAGAGATCCAGGATAAGTGTGTTAAACTGGCTGAGGCTCACACCTCAACTTCTCCTCAAAGCCTGAAGAGTGGTCAAGGCTTTCCAAGTGGAGAGTCCTTTGCTCTGGAAGTGGAACCTCCTCTTGAGTCATCAAAACTCTTCTCTGACTCCAGGTACGAGTCTTGTTCCCAAAAACAATGCTGAACTGTGCCTTTTCCCTCAAACAACTGCAGTCTTAAGATCTGAGGCCCAATTTCAACCAATCTGAGGGAGAGGCACAAGAGATGCTCGATTTTTCTAAGTGCTTTGTAATTTTCCATTTGGGAATGTCCATGTTGAACTCAGGAGAACATAAAAGGAATCTTCAGCGCAAAAGGTGTGATGGGAAGGGACTGGGGATTTGGGGTATCAATGTGCAAGAATCCAAATTCATCAGTTCCCAGGCTGGGAGAAGAGCTTCTTAGAGTGGTTTTCCTTTAATTGCAGAGGATTTCTGCAGGTCCTGGAGGCTCAGAACATGATCTTTAACAGCTGGGAACCATTCATGGAAGGAAAAGTTTAGATTCTCTGCTCTCCAATGCCGCCCTGCTAAGGAAGTGTAGCAATGAACAAAGCTGGTAATAAATAAATTACCCAGAGAATTTAAGAGCAGCTGTCCTTGGATGGACACACATTTATGGAACAGGCCCCCGGTACAGGAAGCAGCAAAACCAGAGAGTGACAGGTGATATTTGGCTTCTCAGCACCTATTTTAGGGAGCTGCACTTCCCATTCATAGGAGCCATTTTTCTTTTTGAGCTCCACCTTCTCTTCTTCTTGTTAATCCAGAGATTATTCCCTTTGCTAAACCAGGAATTCAGGGCAGATCCCTGGAGGATTGCTCAAATCTTGGATCCCCAAGCCCATTCAAGCTGTAAGATGCCAGAAGGTCAAGGTGATCCCTGCAGGGTTTTTAGCAGCATCCCTTCTTCTAACCCTGCCTCAGCAGCTCTGTTTTTAAGGGATGCAGGAACTGGTATTAAGATATTCTGAAGCATCATTAGCTCTATTTACTGAGCCTTTAGATGTATGAGTGACTGCAAACATCTGGAACGAACAGGTGGAATTCCACTGTACTCGCTGTATAGATCTCTATTTTAATGGTGTTTGGCTTCTCTTTTAATTGAACAACAATTCTTCCCGCAGGCCCAAATGTTACTACAGGCACGTCTGAATTTAATTTAACTGGCAGTGAGTTAAAAATGATCATTTCAGAGGAATTTTTGATGTTAACTAATGAGGCACCGTTTTCTGTGCATATTCCTGCCATTTCAGGCTGCTTCCCTGAGGAAGCACAGGTCCTGCAGTACCACTGTCCATCTGGCAGATTGTCCTAGCCTCTTCTCACCTTGTGGGCGAGCAGGCTGGGGCCAGGCTGTGTTGGAAGGCGGCGCAGTGGAGAGGTGGGAGATCAGAACTATTCACAGGGTTCCTGCCGCAGAGCTGGGCTGTGGCCCCAAGCACCTCTTGCTGCTGCCTGGCTTTGCTGCGCGAGGTTGGCCACAGCTGGCCGGAAAACTGTGGACATGGGGGTCTCGTCTGAGTGGATGAAAAGCAGCAGGACTCGCCCAATCCTACTCCACAAACAGAGCTTTTTGGCCTGTGGGAACCTCTGCTTTTGTAAATCTTACACCTGGTGTAAACTGCTGGCCTTTTGACTTGAGCCTGATGCTTCATCTGAGGTGAAACTCCTGGTCCTGGGGCTGTTGGTTCCCAATTCTTTCTCTGCTTGGCTTCATCTCTGTGGGGAAGAGCACCAATTCCCTGCTCTGTGCAGGAGCAGACATGTCCAAGTTCTCCTCTTCTTCATCACCACCCTGCAGCTGGACCAGAGCACTTCTGCACCATTCCACATTCAGACATGACAGCACTGGGAAGGAAAACATTATTTTCAGTTTAGATAAGAAGAGAGCATCAGGCCTCATTCTGCTTGGCGTGAATTATTCAGGCTGCCTCCTGCTCTTTGAGGCGTCTTCTCCAAACACCTTCAGCAATTCCGTAGGACCAGGAGCCATCTGATTTACACCATTCACCTTTGCTGGGTTTGTTTTTGTTTTTTTTTTTTTGCATATGTGCCAATCTGCAAAATGCTGTCTCAGAAAGATGGGGAGAGAATTTTTGCAAGGATATGGGATGACAGGACAAGGATGAATGGCTTCAAACTGAAAAAAGAGTAGGTTTAGGTTAAATATCAGGAAGAAATTCTTCCCTGTGAGGGTGCTGAGGCCCTGGCACTGGTTGCCCACAGAAGCTGTGGCTGCCCCATCCCTGGAAGGGTTCAAGGTTGGATGGGGTTTGGAGCAACCTGGTCTAATGGAAGGTGTCCCTGCCCATGGCTGGTGGTGGGAGCTGGATGGTTTCTAAGGTCCCTTCCAACCCCAACCATTCTATGTTTCTGTGACTGCAGAATACATTCATTTTTACTACTTGCAATTGTTGGGGGTTTTTATCATAACTAGCAAAAAATCAAGAAAATGATCACAGTTTCCATAGACATGAGGCGGCTGCTGCCCAGCATCATCTTCCACATGCAGGTGAATGTTGGGCTAAAGGAGAAGGAATTCAGTCATCCCACTGGTGTTTTTAACATCCCTCATGAGGAATTCCCATTAAATGCTGTGAGGATGTTGTCCTTCATGCTCATGGAATGCCATATGATATCTGGGAATCCTTTCCCTCTTTTCTGCAAAGTGTCCCCGCTAATATCAACCCCTCCAAGGTTCTGCAATGGCTGATTAATTCATCCTTGTAAATTCTGCCTTCTGATCATCAGGAGACCCAAAATATTAATTGTTGATATGGTAATGAGATGTTAGGATGCAATGGGAAATGCGGATCTCTGCACTTGTTTGCTTAGCTGGATTTCCACTGTTCAGCAAAACCCACACATAAGTGCTGGGGAAAGTACAAATTTTCTTGCTATGGACAACTCACTCCAGTAATTTTTGCCATCTGGAGGAAACAATTATTTTTCATGTGTATTTCTTATCCATCTAATTTATGTTTTATTATTAAATTGCAGCTTTTGCCATTACTTTAACTGTGATTTATTTATTTTGTGATGGTAGATCCTTAAAATGGGCTGTGTCCTTCCAAACCTGCTTTCCTCATTCCACCCCTGAACACGTATCTCAGTTAGTTTTTTTGGGGTTTTTTTTGTCAAGATAACACCAGCCCTGGCTTGCAGTTTGTTGGCTCCTCATTTCACTCCAAGGATTGAATTAGAATTCCTCACGTGGTGGTTGTACCCAAATAACTCATTGCTTCTCAGGGATGGGTGCTGCTCAGCTCCTCGCTTCAAGCATCTCCCATTGGCACAGTAGGACACGAAAATTGATTGACTCCATAGAGCTGTCAGAAGAGAAAGAAGGCTTTATTTACAATCCCAACAGTTTCTTTTAGAACACGCTGTGTAAAAAGGTCTGTTACTGGTCCATGGCACTGACACTGCTCTCCGTTGGTTCAGGAATAGGAAACAACCCCTGGGGACAGTTGTTACGGCAAAAGGGAACACTGTTTGCTGAACCTGTGCTGAGAAACGGAGAGAGATGTTTTGAAAAGAGAAACTGTTGGCAGCTTTCCCTTGGGAAAGGAGCCAGCAATGGTTAGCAAGCTGAAATTCAGGCTCAGAAATGTGAGCTCACATCTCACGGCTAGTGAATATTGAATTATTCGCACAAAATAAGTGGTGCTTCCAGGTTGAGCTGCGAGCTCTACCTCCAAGGCAGCAGTTGGGCAATCAGCACCTTCAGCTGCTTGGGGGGACACAGATTTGTGTCTTTCTGCTGGGTATTTGAGCCTGGCCTCTCCTCAGCTGTAGCCACAGGGGATCAGTTTCTCTCCAGAACAAAGCAGGATCCCAGGATCTGCTGAGCTGGAAGGGTCCATCGAGCCCAGCTCCTGGCCCTGCCCAGGACCATCCCCAGGAGTCACACCACGAGCTCAAGGGCGTTTCCCAAACATCGCATTCATCAAAACATTAAGGAAAGAAGTGAAGGCAAGGTGCTGGGCGCTGTTGGAGGATGGATGGAGCAGGGTGGGGCTGTGCCCTGTGTCCCACCTTTCCCACGCCGCATTCCCGGCGGGGCCCCCCCAGCATCCCCACCCGCTCCCGGCACACACCGGAGCCTCCCGGCCCGGGCGGTGGTTTTGTGTCTGCACAAAAAAGCGTGAGCAATTACTAAGCCGCACCTCCGCACGCAGCTTCTCATGCCTCTAAAGTTTCTGAAGGCCCCGGTGTCAGGTTCCCGAAATCACTGCTGCCCGGGAGGGAGGTGTTGCGCAGGCTGTACGGAATTGTCTCCCCTGACAGCGGAGTTGGGCTGCTCCGTGGTACTTTTGGACTATCATGTTATTCAGACCTCTTTTTGCACTGTCTAACTTACTTTTAAAGNTACCCATGTTTTAATGCAAACAGGCCCTCTCCTACCCACAGCAGCTGACATCTGGTTTCCCATCCCTCTGAACCCAGCAGTGCTGCTGCTCCAAGACTCAGCCTGTTGGAAACCTATAGGCAGCAAACATTTACATTCAGCATGTCTCACATCATCTGGGACTTAAACCCAGAACGTTGGTGATGCATAGAGATAGATATTTAGTCACATCAAAGCTATTTGCTAATTGCAGACACTCCATCCTTGTTTAATGTTTCATGTGCAAGATTAGTTGGTTGATTTAATTGGTTCAGGAAAACTCGTGTTTTAAAGCGAAACATTAGTTAAGATGTTATGTATTCCCTTATGGAAAATGCCTATAAAACTGAATACATCAGTCTGTGCTCTGTAACTCTGGTTTTGATACTGTAGTCAATCTGCCTACAGAACTGAATAAAAACTACACTTTTTTATTGGAAGTCTACTATTTAATTCCAATCCAGCTAGGTATTGGGACTTGTAGGATTGTTACAGACAAAAATTCCCATAGGATAGGGTTTTAATTGTTGACCACAGTGTGGTTTAGTTGTGTCTGTATTATGGGAACGGGTTTGTAACATATGAATGAGCTTGTAATTTAAATTGATACAGAAGGGGAATAAAAAGGGATATCAGGGTGCAATGCATATAATTCATATGAAGCCCATGTCCAGGACTGCATGTCTACAGGAACATACCAAATTTATGTGCAAATATATCTGTTCATACGTGTCTGTGTGACACAGGATCAATGCAAACATTTACATGTGTGTCCCGTTTATGCTCACAGACAACTTAAAACCTGCTGGTGCAGTACAGGTGGCACAGGAGGTACATCCAGACTCAGCATTTCACCAGAAAACACCCCAAATCTGTGCCAAGCTTCCCAGCAGTGCTGCCCAACCTGCAGGGAAGAGCAAAATTTTAGATCCTGGGCCCACATGAGAGAGGAGGAATGATTTGACCTCAGCACTGGAGTCAACCACAAACGTTGGAACCCACAGCTGAACTCCCCTAGAATGGTCAGGGATTTCCATTATGCATTTTTTTCCTGAAAAGCTTCAAGAGATTCTGAACTCATTTTGTTGCTAAAGGAACATTTTTGAAGCCCAAACCCTCAGTATGTTTCCACGTCTAAATATGAATTTTAAAATGTTGAGTACATGGACCACCAAAAGTTTGTTTAGCTTGAAGTTAGAGATTTGTTTTGCTTAGAATTGAGTCTCTTGATATTTGGCTGATCTCTTTGTACTGGCTTTAATCTTAATTGCTTTTTAAGCTATAATTATGGTGCCACATCCACATGGCTGTAACACCATTGTAGTTTGAGTGCATTTCTATTGCAACTTTTATTTTTAAGTATTTGGGTTTTTAAATTCAGATGTAAAATTTACATGCTGCAGCCATGAAACTTAGCAAACAAAGTCTAAGGGAGAAAATCCTTTTTTATCATGTTTGAGAAAATAAAATAATTTTCTGAATATTAAAATAGAGGCAAAAAAATAGTTCGCTCCAATGCGGCCATTACAAAAAGGAAATATGTTTCATTTAAATATCCAGCTGAAATTTTGCATGCCATTACCCCATAAATAGAGACTTACACATTTTAATGTGTATATACCAAAGCCATATTGACACTGCAGACTATCATTGCTCCTTAAGGAAATGTCATGGGCTTTCCTTTCTTGTTTGAACGAGCTGTGAATTTATAATTCTTTCAGCCAGTTGGTTTTAATAAGGTATCGCTCCATTATTCACATTTAAACCGTTCTCTAAGTACCTATTTAAAGACTAAACCACATCAATCCATTAGGCCACTAACACAGCCCAGCTTTTAAAAGGTCCACGCAGGGCTGTTAGCACAGTGTCCTGCCAGCCCTAATCCCCCTCCCTGCAGAAACATTTCTTCTTTTTCTTCACTTGGGAGAAGGAGAATTTTCAGCCACTGTTTCATAGCATCCCTTTCTCCACGCAGACGGAGGAAATAACATCAGGAATGTGTCCAGGGTGGGTGAAAGAGGGAGGCAGTGCTTTCACCATCCCACCTCATCCATGTTATTAACCCCACTAGTGCATATGATGACTTTCTGCAGAATTCCGGGAGTAAATTAAGATTTATCCAATCTACAGGCCTTGGGGATAGGTTCTTGCCCCCTTACCATGTCAGAATAATGCCATATTATGCAAAACAAGATCATTTACATACAAGCACGCTTAATACTGCATTTCTCGGGGTGCTCCTGTCCCAGTTTTATTGAAAAAGGGAGATCTGCTGTGTTGGGCTCGTGTCACGTTAGGGGACAGAGCAGTTGTAAGCAAACAAAAGTTACTCCTATTTTCAGCCTTCGCACTTGCACTAATTTTAGGTCATTTTACAAGGCCCAAACGTTCCAGACCAAGTCCCTGTTTGAGCGATTTTTCTTTTGCTTCAACCATGTAAAAAAAATTAAAAAAAGAGAAATAACAACAAACACTCCAGTCTGCAGGAGAGCCCGGGGAAACTCTTGTTGCGCGCAATCCGTTCGCGGCGAGACGGGAACGAATTCACCGGCGCCCTGCTTTCCCCTTCCACCAGAAAATCCCTCCGAGCAGCTGTTTGCTCCCCCGCTCCCAGCCATTATTTCCTGCTCCTTTTCTGTGTAAATAAAGTGCTTTTCTGTGTGTGTGTGGGGGGGGAAAGGTGCTTTTCCCTGCAAACCAAGCTCCCCCTCCCGACCCCCCATGGCTGGGGACACTTTCCCCAACTCCTCCCGCAGCAGATGACGAGGACCCGAAGCCTTCCCAACAATGTGTTTCCCCAAGATGCTGTCGCCCCATAACTCTCCCAGCCATTTCCAGCCCCTCAATATTCCCCCCGCCAACACGCCGCCCCAAGCACCTCCTTTGTGCTCCATTCAAGGTTTTTCTGAAGTGAGACAATCTTTCCCCTTTTTTGGTTTTTTTTCTTTTTTTTTTTTTGTCTTCTGTCTGCATCAAAGTTAGGACTTTGTTAGGGATTGGTGCTATCGGCATCTGTTACCTCTTTTTCTCAGGGGCTAAGGAGGAGGCTGCTGCAAGGCTGAAAAAGGCTCTCATTCAGCCTGCAATTGCTTCTCTTTGCTTTCCTGTCACACTGTCAACCTCAATCAGAAGGCAATGAAAGTGATACAGAAGCAAAGCTTTGCTGCCTCCTCCTAGAACAAAGAGAGTCCCATAGCCTAGTACAGATTTCACATCCAATTTAACTCTTTGGAAAAGGATTTCAGGAAATACATAGTCAAGAGTTGAAAAAATGGAGTTGGGTCTACTATAAAGGCTAAAAGTATTATCCTGGCTTAGATAAGCTACAAAGATAGGTTGATACTATTTTCTAGCATAAACCACATTAGCTGGCATTACACATTGAGCTTTCTTTACTCGTTAAGTTGCAAGGAGATTTGAGAGGAATTTAGCAGCTACATAAAATGACTCTTTCATGATTCTAGCTTTAACAGTCATTTTAGTTGTACAAGGTGCATGAATAGCAAGGACCT
>WBMY01017124.1:386014-409883 GCA_013397315.1 Donacobius atricapilla
GTGCTGATAAAACGGGATGCTGCTTTTGAAAGGAATTTGGCAGAGATGCAGGGCAGCCCCAGCCAAGGCAGGCAGAGGAGGCACAGAAAATATGCTATACCCTCCCAAATTTACCCTGATGGTAAGATAACCATTTCTACCAATGTCTGACTCCGTGCAGGAGGTGAGGCTGGATGTGGTTTAGCCCGTAAGATCCAGATCTGTAATTCCCACCCAGATCCCATACACTGCTGATTCCCTTTTCACTGCACAAACCAGTGGTTTACTTGACCTCAAAGAGCCAGGAAGAAATTTAGGTTGTGCTGGTGGCCCAGTATCCCACCATGAAAGAAAAAATTACATTGAGAAATGCTGGTTTGTAACTGTCTCAATGGGAAAAAAAAAAAATCTCGATGATGATTTATTTGGACCAACTGAGCTGTATTCCTGTGAGACCACGGATCTTACACAGCAGAGCTGGTGGTGAAGTTGGGGAGAATCTGTGCTGACAGCCTGACCCACTGATCAGACATCTAAATGGGTCAGAAAGAAATGCATCTTCCCTGCCCTGGAAATGTGCAGCCTACCTGCTTCCTACTGGGTTTTAGATGAATTCTTCCAAAAAGCACATGTAAAATCTTCTGTAATGCTCAAAGACTAAAATTCTCCCCCAAAACTGCCTCCAAATCTTTATGTCTTCAGCATCACCCATATAATAATAAAAAAAATATTTTGAAACCCACACCATTTATTACCCTTATGAATTTATTTTCAAGAGTCTATTCTGCCATTAAACCCAAAATTTTGTTTTCTGTTTGAGTTGCCTAATGCAGAAGACAAAACGAAAATTTGGTACCAAAGGATTTGATTTTTTTCAACAGATTCTTTTAGTACATTGTGATTGATTTTTAACCCCAGCATTAACAGCCCTCCTTCCCTCATGACAGAGGCAGTGGATCACACGAGGAACCTCTGCCACACTGGGTAGCTGCTCTCATTTCCTCCAAAAAAGCTAAGAAAGCTTGAATGGGCAGAAGAATATTCAAACGCTCTCAATATACCTTCATGGCATGTCCACGTTCAGCCTATCTGTAGGAAAAGGAATATATTTAGGATTCACCTCCCTCTAACAGAGTATCTCTTCGCTGTGCAGGTTGGAAACTAAAATTTCACCTGCCCTATATAACTTCCTCTTCTCACACAGGCGTAACCCCACCTGTGATGTGAAATACAAAGTTTTCAGCTCTCAGTTGATTAAATGCTGTTGCACAGTTTCTGTGCAGAAGTGGAACATCATTTTAAGTAGTTGGGTGGTGGGGTGTTTTTTTTTTTTGCACTGTGCCAGATGCATAAAATGTATGGTTTTTAATCTATAGCTCAAGTAGTCAACTGCTCAAAAAATGTCACTGACAGTTGTGGGGTTTAGGCAAGTGCCAGCATTAAACAGCATTATTTAAATTTGCTTCTAAATACTTGTTTGATAAGTAGGGATATGTATGATTTATTCATCTCACAATTTACTGAAGCATGTTAGCTGGGTTCTTTTTTTTTTCCTAATTCATACCTTACTGTCACTCTGGTTTTTATATATGTTGGTTTAAAAAGATTTGCCCAATGTAAATAAGAACAATTACAGAATCACGGAGCAGGATTACTTGTGAAGGGGAGAGGAAAAAAAAATAACCATGGCTTGTATTCTCAGTGGCTATTCTATTTGACTTCATCATTAAGGAAAGTATTCAGAGCATCTAAAGGGTGAAGAGTGGAGGAGCGTGTTTTCTTTTCGATATGATAGCTGCATTCAAGTTATTCTTCCCCCTACAATAGATTTTACCTAGCTTTATCTTCATAGGAAGCTGCTTTCAGCTGGAAAGCAGAAGTGAATAGGAGTGTCATGACACGGGATTAACAGTACAACCGGATAGTAAATCAAATGTTTGAGATGGAGAAATGCGGGATGTGACGTGCGCCGGCAGCGCCGTGACCGGGGAGCAGCCGATGTGCGATTCTCCAGCGAGCTCCCCGGGACCAGGGCTGGCACCCAGCTCCCAGAAACACACAGCCTGCTTGAACCAGGCCGTCTCTGCAGTGAACCCAATCACAGGGTGAAACTTTCCCCGGGAACAGCAGGCTAATTACAGATGGAACTCTCCTAAGCCTTAGGAAAAGAAAAGCGTGAAGAATTTATGTGTTTTTCCAATTCAGGGCGAGCAGCCTGACAAAAGAGAGCTCCAACGAGGGCCAGAACTAGAGAGCAAAATTAAGATTTCAAGTCTGGTAGGTTTTATTATTTGACTGAAGCTCAATAGCCTAACAATAAGCAGGAACAGTGACCTCTTGCTCTGATCAACAGCATCCAGACCAAATATTGCCACCAGATTCTTCAGCACCATGGCCTTGACTATCACAGTAACTCACCTACAGCAAGATAAATGCACTTGATCTTGCAATAGGACTCAAATGCATCTGTAATTCTGTACTTACAGTTTAAATTCACTGCAGAGACCAACTTGCAACACTTTTAACAGGCCCTAATCTCCCTGGTTTCAGTTTGAGGCCGAGAGGCATTTCATATCATCAGCACTGGATTTATATTGTATGCTTAGAAAACAGAAATGGATTTCCAGGAGGTTTGATTTATCAATATCTAGTCTTTCTGGGAAACATTAGTTTGCATAGGAAAAGGGGTTAAAAGAAGGTTTAAGTGATGTCTCTAATATTTCCTGAAAACTTTGTACAAAAATATTCTATGCCACAAAAGCTCATTAAATATGCAAACTTTAATATACATTCCTTAGTAACAAATGTACAGTTAGATAACACATAAAGAATTATGAATGACTAATTATATTTTGCATATTTACAGCAAAGACAATTAGCAAATAGCTTTTATATGCAAAATAAATGAAAAAGTAATTAAGATGCACTAACTAGAGCAGCAATATCAAGTCTGTTGTCTTGTGATTCATTCCTAACAAACATAATAATTATGCATTCATTGTCATATAATTAAAACAGCTCTGTCCTTTAGAAAACTGGCTATTTACTGTATAATAACCTGAAGAGTGGCAGAAGTTCCTCATAATGGTGAGAAGGATAATTAAATATTTCTTCCTGGTGTCTGCTCACTCAGTTGAGTTTATTATCTTGAACTTGTGCTAGAAAACATTTCCTCTGCAGTTCCAAAAGCTCTCCTGCTCCCTGATGGGAAGTTATGCCTTTGCCATGCCCTGCTCCCAAGCCAGCTGTCCAAAACTCCCAGGTGGGCACAGCATTAAAACCCATTCCAGGGTGGGAAAGCTCAGGGGTCTGGCCTAGGGAGGATGGGAATGCTCTGGGTAGAGCCCGGGTGTCTGTGCTATGACCTTGGCTGAACTTTTGTGTCATTGCCAACGATGGCCATATCATGTCATGTCATATCATATCATATCATATCATATCATATCATATCATATCATATCATATCAATCATATCATATCATATCATAGTGATGCCTTAAGCTTTAGCTTTCATGCTTTTCAGATTCTGTGCTGGCTAGGGGTGCAGTTCTGAGCCTCATATTCAGTGTTAGTCAGCTCTCTTCACAGAGTAGGGAGACAAGACAAATCCTTTTCCTGCTGAAGACCAAAGACAACAGGTACAAGTTGCTGGCCCAAAAGTATAAACAACAATGGACTGAAGAGAAAACAAGAAGGATGGGACTTCATAATCTCAAGCTAGACAACTGGACAATTAGACCCCAATATGCAAATGGACCAGAACTTATAAAAGTGTAAGACCTTGTGACCAGGTGACCATTTTGTGACCAGTTTAAGTCCATCTTGGGTGTAGCCGTGGTCAGGCTCTTTTCCTGCCCAAGGAGTACCCTTAAAGGCCTTTTGATAAATATCTACTTTATTCTCCAGCTCTGTCCAGTCTCTGTTCCAGGCCAGCCTTCCCAAGGCATCCGTATCATCATGTCATGTCTTGCCATGTCATATCATATATCATATCATCTCATATCATCTCAATCATATCACAGAATGGTCTGGGTTAGGCATGAACACATGGGCAGCACCAGGGATTTATTCATCCCACACCTCAGCTCCCCAGCTGTAACATCACCACAGCTCCACTCTGCCTCTTCCCGTTCCCCTCCTTTCCCAGCTCTTCCTACACTTCAATAAAACATAATAAACCATCCAGTCTCAACTGGAACCCTTAATCACTCCTGAGCAGAACGGCAATATCCAGCACTGTAAGCCGTTTCCATAATACCAATATCATCAAGCGCTTCTTTTTTTGTCTTAAAATTCCGTTTTCCCGTAAACCTCAGCCCACAGGACCCGCCGAGCTGCAGAGGAGGAAAAACAATGTAATTGCTTGGCTGCACGTACGGCTGGCCTGGATCAGTAATCGGATTTCCAGGGACTCAATAGGTAAGGGGCAGGGCAGAAGGAGCAGGTTCACCTACGCAAGCTGGGACAGAAGGACTTAGCTCGTGCTGCTGGTCAGGCTCCATCCTCCTCTCCAAACCTCCTGGCCTGGGGGTGCCAGCCACTCACCTTCCCAAAAAGGACAATTCCCATTCCTTTTAATATTTATCTACAAAGCTGGTTTTTCCTCTTAATTTTTGGGCAAAACTGAATGAGTTCTGCTGGCGGAGGGAGGATCCCAGGCATGGAAGGGTCTGTACAAGGGGACATGACAGGATCACGGAAGTTCCCATAGGAGGACTCAGGACCAGTCCTGCACGGTCCATGCAGAGAGATCCAGGGTGCTTTTATTGCTTTTGGTCCTTGTGACCTCACCCCCATTACTGGGAGTATTTGGGGTACCCTGCTACTCCCCCAGGAGGGATGGGTCAGCTAAACCTGCTGCAGAAGAGAAATAAAAGGACCACAGCTCCCAGGCACACTGGGAATAGCTCAGTCATGCAGTGCCCTCCAGAAGGCAGGGGATTTTTAGACAGATTTCTTAATACTCCAAAGAAAAAAAAAATAGAGCCCTTCTGGGCTTTGCTACACAATTCATTTACTCAGACTTTCTCACCTGTTCGTTCCCCTGTCAGGAATGCAGAGGGATACCACCTGAGCTATGTGGAGGGATTCCCCATGCTACACCTGACACTGGGATATATTTCTTTTAAGACAATTATGTATCCTATGATGCTCAAGTCCCACCCCACCACATTTCTAGTTCAACACTTCGTGTTTAGAACCGGAAAAGGGGATGAACCATATTTTCTATTAAATCCTACCGAGACTTCAGTGTCTTTAGGACACACTTACACTCCCCAAGGCTGACCTGTTGCTTACATTGATATCTCAACAGCTCTGTCTTGTTGCTTACATGGATTTCTCAACAGCTCTGTCTTTCTCAATTACCCTCTCTGAAACAATTTTAAGGATGATTTATACTTCTGCTGAGCAACCAATGCTTGTTCGCTTCTTGCATAGCCAATACCCAGACCAGTGCTTGAGTCAGGTAAGGATGGAGGGGAAATATGGGTAAGTTTAGGCAAACCACTGTGATTCCTGACCCATTTTCCCAGTCCTGCAAACCACTTCCACCACAAATGGAGGAACGGGGAGCACTTGCCATGTTATGGAGTGCGTAATTCATGTTATGGGGTGGGTTAGCCACCCTACAGGGACTGTGAGCTCCCCAGACCCTGCAAGGTGTCAGGACAGAGCAAGTTCCTTGCCCAGCTCTGCACAGAGCTGTCAGGATGACAGACTTAACCTCCCTCTGTCCCTGTTTACCCAAAGTAAGAAGATTGTAAGGCTTAGTTAATGTTTGTAAGTGCCTCAGGGTTCTTATACGATAGGCGCTATGTACATGCAAGTGTATTATAATACTTGTCATAGGAAGAATTAATAAAGCATTAATTTAAAGGTAGCAGACACTCATGCATGATAGCCTTTCTAGCTGCTTCTTTGCAGGCAGACAGAAAATGGCATTTAAGTTAAAATCAGGTTAAAGATAAATAATGCAGTCAATCACTGCCGGGTACCAAGTCAGTAAATATTAATTATATAAAGTGAGTCACCAATAAAAACTTTGATAAAATCAGGTGGCAGGACACTTGAAAAAATAGATATGACACATATCCATTTCAGAAGATATTCTCTTTTAGGAAATGGGGCTTCTAATTTGAGCACCTCAGTTTTCTTCATGGCCCTTCAAAATATTGGGAACCCCAGAAGCAGCTGGACACAAAAGCAGAAGGACGTTCCTTTTGCCTCAAAACTTCGGTGGCAGAAAATGTGAGCTCCCAGGGAGGAGCCGGATGATCCTCTAGAGCCTTATGTGAAACCAGGGTGAGAACCAAAAGCCCTTTAAGCATTCCCAAGCATGGAGGCATCCTTGTGTTTGAAGTACTGGGAAAAAGTAAAGCACAGACAGAGCCGGGTGGGCAGGCTGGGAGCGTGATCACAGACCTGGTAAATGAGGGGTGGCACTGAAGCAGTGCTGGCTCTGGGAATAAGGGTAGATGAGGACCTGCCTGTAGCCCAGAGTCAGGGAAATGATGATGTGGAGCAGCACTTCCAGTGCCAGAGGATCCCTGGGGGAACTCGGGAACCTCTCTCTGGTGCTTACAGAAACACAAGCTTACAGACGCCAGCTCCCTATTTCAGCTTTTTCATTAATCTTCAGTCAAAATCTGAGTTTGTTTGGGGTTTTTTGTGGGTTTTTTTGGTGGGTTTTTTTGTTGGTTTGGGTTTTTTTTTGTGGTTTTTTTTGTTGTTTTTGTTTTTTTTGTGTGTTTTTTTTTTTTACTTTTCTGAGATGCTGCACTCTCTGCATTACTCCTCCTGCCACACAAGTCACCCCCAGGCTTGTCCCCCTGGGCACAACCTCGGTGCTGGGCCAGCAGCCAGGCTTTACCTCCAGTACAGGTAGATTCACCCCTGCCTGTGGGGAGGGATGAGGAGCCTTTGGTAAAAGAATAAAATCATCTCTTTCTCTTGCTCTCTCTCTCTCTCTCTCTCTCTCTGCATAAAATAAAGAGAGAAAATAAAATTCCAGCAGCTACAAGCTGGCAACATTATACTGTCATAATCCAGAAATGAACATTGATTCTGAAGAAGTAGCTTCTTCAAACTTTAACGCAACAATTAAGTATTCCATTGTCATGGCTCAATTAAATGGTATGGCCTGAGAAAATTGGGGATTGTAAAGTGAGGATGGAATGTGCTTTGATCCTCTTTCCAGGGTTATTGTTTCATTAATAAATGAACATGTCATTTGTCTCACCAGAGGGAGCTCCTGCCCTCCAGGCTTTTTCCCTTTTTTGTTCAGGTTTTATAAAGATGAATTTCCAGTGCTCTGAAATACCATGGATTAGTAGTTAAGCCTGACAGCACTTCGGGGAGTAGTGGGCTTAAAGTGCCTCACACAGGTCTCCAAAGCACTTGTTTACTAATAGAGGAAATCAGCGACCGTCTGCAGCTGCTGATATCGCATTACCATTTGGAAAGACAGTAGCTGAGATAACAAATCACACAGTTTTAATAATTACTCCTGCATTCCAGTTTTTTGTTTCCTGCGTAACTGCAAAGGCTGGATTTCTTCCAAATAAACAGATAAAAACAGTATGGAACTTTTATCTTTTAATGATAATGACAACACATCATGTTTCACTAAAAGTTTCCTGCTGAATTTTTTTCTGATTTCTAGAGTTTCAATAAAATGTAATTATACTTTATAATTCCACTCTTTTAATCTTCACTTCAAAAACTATTCACAGTTAGCAAGTTTGCTAGGCACGGAGAGGGGGTGAGGAGCAGGAGCCGACTTCCCCCACATCGGGCTGTTCATAAATTCTGTCTGGGGGTAAACCTGTCATTGAAACGGCACAAACTGAGCTGCTTTGCATTCAAATTAATACCTAGTTTAATTTGAATATAAAATAGCTCCATTTATGTGGTTATTAAGAAAAAGTAACAAAACCGTTTGGCGATGAATGGATGTTTAAGATAGGAGACACTTGCAACCTATTTCTTTTCGGTACTTGGGGGTTTATTTCTCCTTTTCTTAATCCCTGGATACTTTGGGATGGGGAGGTTTTCCTGTCGACAGATAAGGCTTTAAAACAATGCAGTATCTATGAAATCTGGATGGTTAATTTATACTCTGGGAGTCAAAAACTTCCAATTAAGCCAATACTGAATTAGACTTCACACGTTTTGTTCAAATACATTGTCCCATCTTGTCCTTTGCTGCACTCAGAAAAAAAGCCGGCGGTGTCAGCTGCAGCTTTTTTTGCTAAATAATTTCATAGATTTATTTAGGAGAGCAGAGAAGAGGAGGAAGAGAGGAACACCACAATTAGACCTTCCTCTTCCAACTCAGAAATATCCAGAC
The DNA here is from genome assembly GCA_013397315.1 of Donacobius atricapilla. Classification (NCBI taxonomy): domain Eukaryota; kingdom Metazoa; phylum Chordata; class Aves; order Passeriformes; family Mimidae; genus Donacobius; species Donacobius atricapilla. Next base: position 394,344 of record WBMY01017124.1, read on the forward strand.
TGAAAGGTAAGGTAAACTTTTCTCACAGCTTTTAGTTTGCTTACCATCAGCCCATGTTCCACTGGGTGATTAAAGAAAGCTTTTTTAAAGCATTACTTCAGAATGATCTTAATTGGTGCAAGGTTGAGCCCTTTCTAGGAGGGGAGGGAAAAGGTTGAATAGCCTTTTCAAGTCACATGAAAGTTTCTAGGATGAATGTACGATAATTAGATTAATAAGTAGCTTAATTTATCACAGCTAAGGATTTCAACAGCCACACATTAGAGCAAGAAAAAAAAGATTAGTGTGATTCCAGTTTGTAAAAAATTGTACTGAAACTTGATTAACCTTAAATACAAAGTGCCTTTCTTTTTTGTGTGTAAATTCAGTAGTTAAGGGGGGAAAAAACCCCCACTAAAATAATCAGAAAAGTCTTGTTCCGTTCCTTTGTGTTCGCTAGCTAATGAGAGATAGCAGGGTTGTGCAAAACAACTTTTCCTGGCGATGTTATTCTTCCCAGAACATGGATTTAGAGGAAATCTGTGATCCCTGCCACTGCTAGGGGCCCTGAAGATCTGTGTGAGGTGTGAGAGAACATTTGCAGGGGTTAAAAACATCTCCAACGTCAACCACTTTCATTTTAAAATAAGAAAAAGGGAAGCAGGAAGAAAATGGGTGAAATATTTATGTAGATGTAGGTGAAAGTTGTATCCACCTGATGGTAATGCAGAAGGGCTGAGCAGGAACCTGGGTGCCAGGCAGAGGTGTGGGAAACAACTGGAGGCAAGGCTAATGAGGAGGGTGCAATTAGGGGTGGCAATCAGCAGGGCAATATTCGCTCACACCGCGCCTAAAATCAGACGTGGCAAAGGCAGGAGCAGAGCGCAAAAAACCCTGACCCACGGACGGCAGATTTGTGTAAAATCCTGCCAGAGCATCCAGCTTTTCCCCCCACCACCATTCCTGCTCCTTTGCAGGACAATCCTTTAATAGAGAGTGAAATCTGCTGGGCTTTTTGATGTTGCCATCCGCCGCCGAGGTTGCTTTCGGTGGTGTCATTATTTATCAGCGCCAACGTCAGCTCTCATTAATCCAACTCCTCAACGCTCGTACCGCGGCCGACAAAAATTCCCAGTGCTTTTTGTCAAGCCAGCAGGGCCCACGGAAGGTTCTGGAGGGTGGTGGTGGTGTGGTCCCTGTCAGCGCTCAGCAGCCGTCGTCATTTTGAGGAGGTTTAACGCAAACCCAGCAGTGGCGAGACGTGGGGTGCTGGGTTTGTGGCTCCCCGTCCTGAATCCCTCTTTGAAAGGGGGATGAGAAGGGGGAAGGTTGGCCAGCCTTCACGGGAAAGCACAGATGAGGCTGCTCAGAGCCTACCAAAAAAAAAAACCAAACCAACCCAAAATTAAAAAATTAAATAAAATGGGGGCGAAAGAAAAAAAAAAAAAGGCGCAATGAAGCGAGAGGAGAAAAGGGTTTCTTTAATTTTATCTCGCACTTAAGAGATGAGTAAGAGCGCTAATGAAAGGGAGGGTAATTATAGCCCAGATAGTGCCTCTTGCACACGCTGGAACGTGGGGAAGGTTAACTCTGGCAAAGGGAGATCATACAAATCCAAGTGGCTGAGGGCACTCATGCATCGGCCTGTTTGATAAGATTGATAACTGTAACCAGTAGCTTAGGAGAATCGATTTCCACTGCCGGGGATCTCTCCGGATGCTCTCATCTTTTCTTCTGTTTACATGAAAGTGAAGCTTTAAAAGATGTTTTATCATCTAATGGCGAATATGACACACAGTTACAAACGGAATCTTTTTTTAATCTCGGAATGGAAAATTTAAGCGGGGCAGTGATTCGCTTTAATTATGTATATTGAACAAATTTGAAGAGATGAGAAGAAACTTGTTTTTCAGCCCACTGAACCCAAGTGCTTGCCTGTAATCTAAAATGGATATCTAATTATTGTTTAACATTATTTATTTAGGAGGAGTTACGACCTCTAATTTGCCTTTAAATGATTAATTTAGTGTTTAAATAAAGCTCCTTTTATTTAATAATGTTTTCTTTAACCAATCTTCACTAATGTCAATAAACTCTTTGTTTAACCTTCTTAAAGGAAACATTTCCTCAGCTCTGAGACAATTATGAATTACCAAAACCCATATAGAAAAATGAGCTAAGTAATTATCTAATATTATTGCAGTGTGCTTAAGAAGGGAATATTCCACACCAATAACATAAGACAAGAGAGATGAAGCAAGCTTTTCTAAATATTGAGCATTTTTAGCCGTCTGCCTCTTTTTGAGGTGATAAGGCAGCACAGAAATACCCCAAAGTACTCACAGCTTGGCTAAATAAACCTGCCACTTCCACTGTCATCCTAAAGAGGTTCTTGGTTCATATCCCAGGCACAAATAAAGCAGCACAAATATCCTCACTCCATGTGTAGGGACATGGTCAGAGACAATGCAGGCACCTTCCTGCTGTCCTCAGCCCTCAGCAGGGCACCCTCACCTGTGCCCAGGGTGACTTTGCACCACCAGGGTGCCCCCCTGTGTCCAGGAGCAGAGGGAATGAGTCAGACATTGGGGCAAGGGACCACCGTCACATCCCAGAAACCCTGCAGACATTTGCCTCTTTTATGGAGCAGGCTTTCACATTTATATCACTGTAGATATGTTGGCCACTGATTTTTGAAAGCAAAGTGCCTTTTAGGGGTCACAGAATCATGGAATAAATTGACTTGGAAGGAACCTTTAAAGGTCATCTGCTCCAACTGCCCCACAATGAGCAGGGATGGGTGTGACTGCTGTGTACTAACTGAGACACACCGCTGCTACGTAATAAATTGTGTTTGTGATAATGCAGGTGCTTTCCTGGCCTTGCTTAGATCCTCTGTGCTTTGCTCTGGAGCATGCTGGAGCTTGGAAGACAACAGGAAAAAACAGGCAGCACGAACAAAATGAAATTGATGTTGTAGAATCCCGGAAGTGGTGGAGGAGAAAGAGGAGAGGCAGAGCTTGCAGGAGGAGACAGGTGAAACAGAAAAGCCAGGAGTGGAAGAAAGTACTGAGAAAGAGTAAGGAGGGACTCATTGCCCAGAGAAGCTGTGGCTGCCCCATCCCTGGAAGTGTCCCAGGCCAGGCTGGACAGGGCCTGGGGCAACCTGGGATAGTGGAAGGTGTCCCTGCCCATGGCAGGGGGTGGAATGAGATGGGCTTTAAGGTCCCTGCCAACATAAATCATTCTGCAGTTCTATGAATTAGAGACTACAAACTGTCCATGGCTTGAGGAAACACTGGTCACCATCTGTAGCTCCCGTGGAGGAGGTCTGAAGAGAGCTGTGCTCATTTCCAATGTGGGAAACGTGCTGCCTGTATCGTGGGCAGAGCTGAAAGGATTCTCACTTTCAAAGCTCTTCTCTTGCACAGCAAAAGCAGCAGCAGAGCATGGCAGGTTCTAGGCAGTTACTCCTTCCAGGTCCTGTTGAGGATCCCAGGAAGAAGAAGAGGAGAAAATGTCCAGAGTGGAATGAAGAGGGCTGAACAATAGTGAAGGGCAGCATGAAAGCCACAGCAATGCAGATGTAAAGGGAAAAAGGAAAAGAGGGAAAACAGATGTGTCAAAAACATTGATAGGAGCACTTGGCAGTAAGGAAGAAGAAGATTGGGAGGGGTGACAGGTGATGAAAAGGTTGTAACTAAAGGGATCCATGAACATGGAGGGGCAATTAGGAACCTGATTAACTCTGCATTACTTCGGGGCTTTTGCAAAACGTGGTGGGTCAGTTTGAGAAGGCAGGAACCTGGCCCCAGTGGCAGATCATGGCTTCAAGGATGGTGGGAACTCAGAGTCCTTGTGGTGGGACTGCCACACCCAGGACCAGAGCTCCCTACCTGCCAGAGACTGAGGAGTCACCCAGGGGTGTCACCATACTCACTCCCCAGCACCTGAAAATACCCAATGCATGAGCTCTGATCATCGGCTCTCAATTTCTGTCTTCCCTGGGACAACAGATTTTCCTTTCCTTTCCTTTCCTTTCCTTTCCTTTCCTTTCCTTTCCTCTCCTTTTCTTTCCTTTCCTTTCCTTTCCTTTCCTTTCCTTTCCTTTCCTTTCCTTTCCTTTTTTTTCCACTGTTGGAGTTTTTGAGTATTTTCTAAAGTCTGGATCTTCTGGTTTCAAGTTTTTCCCCAACCATGTGAACTAAGATCTCCCCCAGGTTGTAGATGTCTAAACCAAGGGAAATATTTAATCCTTTTTCTCAACAATGTGACACTGAGATGGCCCATTTGCAACTGGCTTGGTTGGAGAAATATCCATGAGCAGCTTATTCCTTCTCTCCCACCTCTTCCTGACACTTGTTGTACCCCAGTTCCTGAAAACTCATAATATCAGAGGCCACACAAGCACAGAGTCCAGCTGATGTTATCAATACAAGAGTCTCTTTTAACACTCACCCACAGGCTGATCTCTGGGTAAGGGATGATCTGGATGCACAGCATGAATCAGGATCATCTTGGAGACTCCCAGAGCTGGGATGAGCTCCCACCATGATATCTCGATGCTGGAACAGCACATGTGGAGAGAAGACTTGAATCTTGCCTTCATCTTTGCCCTTGGTTCTCCATGCAGGTTCTCCTCCCACGGATGCAGCTGTGCCCACCAGTCCATATGTTCCAGGAGGGACAAGACTCCCACAGCCCCTTTGAGAAAGGTGAGGGAAAAGCTGTTGAGCAACTCTGCATCTAAAAATCTTCATCCCACAGCTCCCCACCTCTGAACTGCTGCCTCTGAGATGCGATAACAAGCCAAGCACAACCTCAGCTGGGTCACAGGTAAATGGGGAGGTGTGTTTGCCCTCGGGCAGCCTGAGGTGTCACCCCCTCCTGAACACAGCCTGCTAAAGAGGGATCTCCTTTTTAAATAGCGATTTCCCTCCGGGCTGCTGACTCCAGCCAGCTGCTCGTTCCAGGTCAAGAAGGGCCTGGTTAAAAGGCCCTGCCCCACCTTGGATGCAGCAGGGACAAGTCCCTCAGGACTTGCTTGGCAGAGCAACAACATCCAGACCTGACCCACAAAACCCACTGGAGTTCTCCTAGGGTTAGAAGATGACAGGGTTTGTCCCAGCAGACAAGGGAGGAATCTTCCCGAGAAACCCCCCAAAAACCTCTGCTGTGGTATGCAGAAGTCCTTTCTGTCAGCCTGTGTGCAATTCTCAGATAGGAACAAGATACGTACATCGGTTTTATTATTGTTATTCTTATTTTAAAAATGTGGTATTGTGACTTTTTCTGAACCCTAGACAGGCAAGAATAAAGTGAAGGGTTTCTTGCATCCACCACCTCTTTAGGTAAGACTTGCACTGCATTCTGAGCTGCTAGAGAACCTTACTAACCTAAAATAAGTGAAACTTTACAAACCTAGCTAAAATAAAAGCCTGCTGCTTAGCAAAGAATTTACTTTCCTTCTTTCCTTCCACTTGCTTTTAATCAGCCCTGCAAAATTCCCAGTGCCTGCATCAATGGGAATTTATAATATTGTTTGATGAATGAATAAAATATCAGGAAGGAAGTGCCTTGTTTGTCTGTGTCTTCATTATCACCTTCCCCATCCCAGAGTTAGTGCACGGACTGTGTGGCTGGACCAGTCTGTTCTCCTTTACTGGTCATCCACTGTTTGATTTGCGCTCGCAGCTGGATGCTCTGGACATAGGTTAAGATCAAAGGTGTTTGACTCTGTACAAACAGCAAATAAAAAGGTAATCCCTCCAGAATAAGTTCAGAGTTTTGCCAGATTTTTCTTTTCCCTGAGCATCTTTGTTTTAAATCTGAAGCAGGGGATAGCTCAGGTGATAAACCATCATATTTCCCTCTTTTTCCCCTTTGTAATTATTCAAATTGAAACCATTATGGACTTTGTTCTGGGACTGAAAACTCGGATTGGGTTGGTCAACTTTTACAGTGAAGTGCAGAATATGGAGCTGTTCTGGGAAGGGGGGGGAAAGCCAATTAAAAACAGAAAGTTTTTTTGAAAGTCATGCAAAACCCCTTAAGACTTGTAACCACTCTCACTGGAAGAGCTGTGCAAGAATCCCTTCCTTCAATTCCCTGTTTAATCTCTCCTTTTCTAAGCAGGTAATCTCAGATTATTTGCCAGCATCTCATTTCTAACTCACAAGAAACTTCCGGAAGCCAGAAAAAAAAAACCCTCTCCATCATCCTGTTTTTGTTTTGCTCTCGTGTTTATTTTCATCTTAACATTAATTGCCCCATAATATCTGCTTGGTTTTATCAATTAGCCTTTGCAGTGGGAAAATATTTTAGCGCCTAATACAGCGTAATGATTTTTTTCCCTATTTGCCAAGGGGGTTATTAATAAATGTCCCCACTGGGGTTACAACTCTGGTGCTCTGGTGTTTGCTTTAGGGGAAATGAGGGATTGGAGGAAAATCCTAACCAAACTGAGCTGTAATTAGAGGGAAAGCAGCTGCAATTAGAAGTATATGTTCAACGACACCAGCGGCACTTGGGGACAAACCTCCCCTGCACTCGGGCAGGGGTGGCAGCACAGACTCTGATGCCGAAATAAAAGGAGAAAACTCTTGGTTTTCCTCTTCCTCCAGGTATTGCATCAAAGATTTGCACTGTCTGCTCACCGTATTTCTCCAAGGAAGGTCATAAAAACCAGGAGGGTTTTTTTTAGCAGGGGAGTGCTGGCCTGGCAAAGCCACCAGCAGACTCCTCCAAGCCGGGATTTCACCCTGATCTCTCACTCCTCACTATTTATTTAGCCTGAACCGCTGCCACCAGCTCTGCTGGGCTCTCTGGGAAGCTGCCAGCCAAGCAGGCCCTTCAAGTGACACATTTCTGTGCACATCAGACATCCACACCGTGTCCCACGGAGCGCTCCTCGGTGGCTGCAGGTACTCCAAGGCTGGATGGTGGAGCCTGGCAGACCTCGTTCTCCTCCCTGCTGCTGCAACAGACTTTGTTCAGGAAGGAAAAAACAGTCACCAGCCCTCTGGCTTTTCTGCCTGCTACAAATCTAAATTCTCCAGCGCCAGGAAACAAAGCAGCTCATAGACCGTCCCAGAAAAATTCAATCCCGTCGGCAGATAGGAGTTTCTGGAAAGCCAAACTGGAAGGAATTCTGCAGCTTGTTGAGAATTCAGGCTGGTTAAAATGTTAGAACTTGATGTTATCAATCAGCCCAACAACAAGTTTAACAATAAGCAGCAAGGGCACACAGGGAATTAAAAAATGCAGCAGATGTGCAGTACTGCTTAATATGGCTTTTAGCTTAATTCATCTCATTGCAGAAATCTGTAATTCTCATGGCTTGGGTTCTAAACAACAGCTACTGATATAACCTTTTGTCTTTCCCTGGGTTTTGTTGGTCAACCCCTCCCCAAAACAAACAAACAAACAAAAAAACTCGACCAAATAATTACTATTATAGCACTATTAGCTTCGAGGATTTACAGCTTTGCTTGTTTCACAGCAGAGCTTGTAAGTAACAGAATTTACTCTGGGAAAACCTGACCTTGTCCTCACAAGTCTCTGCAAGCGGTATTGGGGTCCCAAATAACAGCTTGTTCTAGCATAAACTATTCTATTCTATTCTATTCTATTCTATTCTATTCCATTCCATTCCATTCCATTCCATTCCATTCCATTCCATTCTGTTCTCCTCCCACCACATCTGCAGAAAACATAGAAGGCAGCAGTAAAATGCAAGGGTGTGTCACACTCTTGTCCTCCACCACCTACGTGTGACAGAGCTCATCTTCTGCTGGATCCACAAGAGAGCAGATTTCCCTAAACACCCCTCAGAAATGCAACCTCACTCCTGCAGATTGCTGAGCACCATAAAAGGCACCCAAGTGAAGATGGGGCTTGTTGCCCTCCTCCAGAACATCATCCAGATCCTGGACCTCTGTGTTTTGACCACAAGAAGAGCTCTGGTGGACCTGGGGACTACTGCTTTTGTAGTGTGAATGAACAGAGATTAAAGGTCACCAAGTGAAAAATTCAGCGATTATTTATATTGAAAACCAATCTGAGATCTGTGTTCAGTGGCCACTGCTGAACATCCTCCCTGGACTCAGGGAAGTGTGGGAGGAGCAGGCATCCGCACCATTTTTTTGGAGCAAGGAGCACAGCCCATGCCAGGCACTTGTACGTCCAATAAAGCACCCAGGAGCTGCACAGAAGAGTTAGGAGCTGAACCTGCGCAGCTCAGCACCTTTTGCTCTAAACCAAATATTTCTCTCCCTTGAAAAGCAAAGACAATGTTTCCATCGACTTTGGGAGGGCTCAGCTGGCATCTGCTGTGATTCCTGGCCACAACTAAAAATTTCTTCAAAACCATAACCTTTCCAAACTGCCATCAAATGTCCAATTCCAGAGACATCAGGCAACATTTGGTTACTTTTATTTCCTTCTTATCCTTCGAGTGAGCGGGATGGGCATAATTACATGTCTTTCCATAGAATCCCAGAATGGTTTGGCTTGAAAACAACCATAAAGCCCATCCAGTTCCACTCCCTGCCATGGGTAGGGACACCTTCCACTGGACCAGGGTGCCCCAAGCCCTGTCCGGCCTGACCTCGGACACTTCCAGGGAATTTGCTTCCATGTGTACCTTTAACGACACACACAGTTTACTCACTATACATGTGTACTACAGACCTTTCACACGCCAAGAAGTTTACAATGGATTTTAAAAGTTGTTTTAAAGGGATAAGCATTAATCTAGGAAAGAGTGTGCACACAAACAAATGTATTTAGTACCCTATGGGTCCACATACTCTCAATAAACCCATGTGGTGCTCTGTATCTAACCACAGAGCTCAGCACTGGGCCCTTTCCCCACTGCGCTTGAGGGTCTGAAATGAACAACAGGCTTTTAAAGCTACATTTATTACCTTGCCACCACCAGGAACTGCCCAACCTCATGCAGCCGCTTTGACACAGACGTTAATTTTCACTTGCAGCTGTGGCAATTAGAAAGTGTACTTAATAGAGTGTCATGTTAATTGTTGCAGAGTTAACCAATTTCTCCATTTAATTGTCAATTGATTAACCTATTGAAATGGTAAGTGACTCAGTTTCCTTCCAGAACAAACAGCAGCCACATATTGTAGCTTCATCCAGCTGGAGGGGGTACTCTGTGATTTGCTCAGCCTCAATGTGCTGGTATTTTTCTACACCTCCCTGAGCTTTTAATTAGATGAGCCAATTTTACATGTATTTGTCTGCTGGAAAGGTTATCTGTGCTGGAGCTGACCTGCAGAGACAAGGTTGAGCCTAGCAGTCTTAATAGAAAAGGATTTCAGCTATGACTGCTGTACTTGATTGCATTGTAATGGTAATTAACTTGAGACTTTGCCTCCCTCTATGTTTTTTTGTAGCTTTAACTATGCAATGAGATGTTTCCTCTGTCATATATATGCACTTATTAAGCTCTCATTGGATTCTAATATGCATGCAAATAGTCAAGAGTTTCTTAAGGCTAATACTACACTATGTAGATTGTAGTGCCATTAAGTCACTACAAAGATGTAGCCTGCAGCAAACCTATAAGTTTTTTTCTTTCCTTTTTCTGCGAGCGCATGAGAGGGTTTGATTTTCCATTTTTGCACTTTTTTCCCCCAACGTGAAGCCGGAAAAAAATTTTCTCTACGTGCTTTAGCTCCTTTTCATCCCAAGCTTTCTGCATGCCAGAGCCCGTTCCAGCCACTTTCCCCTCCCCAGCTAGCCTAAAAAAAGTGCTTATGTTTTAAAAGGAAGACCCTGATGTCCCTAATTCAGTTTTTCAAGTCGGATTGTAATCCATGCCCATTCCGAGTCCTTTCTGGGAGCGGCTCGTTTGAAAGCCCTCGGTATCTCCTGTGCTCCTGCATGTTCTTTTACAGTACGGCGCTGTCGTTTAATTACGAGACAATCCCCCACAACTGAGCAAGCATTTTCATCATTGATAATGTTGGTAGCAGGCAACTGAGACAAAATGATTACAAACCTATGTTGCACTCAATAGTCCTTTAGAGGATTTCTCTCTTAATAGTCCTGGCTCATTCATGTTTGGTTCAGTACATTTGTTCTTTAAAAAAGGCGTAGATTAGAAGAGTTTCAGGGTAGGTTAATAACTCAACTGAAAATGGCTGCTTGCATTGTCCAAGCCTGTTCCTGCAGTTGCCTGGTGCTTTCTTCAGTTCTTCCACACTGCAGCTTTGGCCCAGTTGGTAAACAGCTTAAGTCCAGACATCTTTTCATTCTCCGGCACAGCGGATTGAAATAAAAATGCATATAAGTGGCGACTGACTGGCGCTAGCCTGACAATAGCCTGTAACATTATGCAAGGGTATTTACATAGGAATAAGGCCTTGGTAAAGAAGACAGGGGCAATTAATGACTAGGGCCACACATATAAGGAAAGTTTGTCCAATCTTTTCTTCAATAAAGATCTTTTGTAAAGTGCTATGGAAACTCATGGAGGCCCCCAAACAGACTAGGAGAGGGACTTTTGTGGTGGGGCTTTCTGGTTTCTTTTTTTAGCCCGGAGTTAAAAGGGCCAAATTTTGTAAAGGTTAAATGTAATTCTCCTGTGGTGTCAAATTTTTACTATTGTCATTTCTTCTTCTTTTTCCTTTTTTTTTTTTTATTTTTTTCTCACAGGATTTGGATTTGCGTGGGTTTTTCCCCTAGGAGAACATGTGGAGTAAAGAAATAAAATGAATGACGTGCCTCAGCCAGGCAGGGTGGTGGAAGTGAAAGGTTTGGAGGAGACCTGTCACAATGCTTGACTCCTGCTGGCACAGGTTTGGAATTTAAGCTAATTTGTAAGCATTTAGGGCCTGACTCTGACCTCTCTTACATCCCAGCAGAGCTGCTGGTACTGCCAAAATGCTTCCTACCTTCTGAATTCATCTTTTTCCTTCCTTTTATCCAGATGGATTCGGCCATGACTGATTCTGACAAAGCAAGGAAGCCCCGTGCCCCGCCAAAGGCGGAGCACCATCCACAGCGGGTGATGCCGGGACGTAGCCCAGGGCAGAATTCAACCCCATCCCGCCAGATGGGAAACTCTCCCCCGGGCTTGCAGACACCAATAATGAGCCCCTTTCCCTGGGGGAGAGCAGCCCACATCCACCCGGGGCAAGGATGGCACAAAGGAGCCGCAGCTGACGGCGCCTCCTGCACCTGCCAGGCCTCGAGTCGGGGCTTTGCACATCTCGTCACGGCGCGGGCACAGCAGCACTTGGGGTCTGAAGCCACCCTGGTGGGGCTCTCGAGAGCCTCGTCACCAACACCATGCACTCTTTTAGTGCCTTCTTGTGCCTCCCAAGAAATTCGAGCCACTGTCCTCTACACCTTCCCTGGCCTCGTGGAAGTGTTCTCCATGGGCTGCCGTGGCTCGTCTGTGGATGGCAGCTCGAATATTCCCACATCAGCTGAGCAACATGACTTTCAGGGCCGTCTGTTGGTATTTAGTGACTTTGCTCTTGTTCTAATGAGTGTGGAGGGTTGATTCTGTAACATTTTTAATGCTCTATTCAGACGTCTCTAACTTGAAAACAGAGCGGATCCTCCTGCTCAACCCATTTATGTCTCCAGAACGTCAACGCTTTGGTGAACATCAATGAAGAAAACCCCACGGATACCTCTAAGTTCTGCCAAGCTTTCCACCATTTCCTGATCTACTACTGAATCCTTTTCCTCTCAGGTAGAGATTCTTACAGCAGGATGTAACTCCAAGAAGAGAGATTTCCCAGGACCCCCTGTCATGTCACTTTCTTCCTTTAAAGTATTTCTTAGAATCAAGTCTCTCGTGGAGATTAATTCATAAAATGCTTGCTGGACATTGAAGAGAGGGACATAAATGTTACTATCACAAGTGCTTGGTTCCTATGAGAGAAGCCTGCAAGGAGCAGGGAATGTGTTTCTGCTGCAGCCCAGGAAAGCTGCAGAAATCAATGCTTCATTCAAGGCTATTGATCAGTACTAAATTAATTAGACTTCAATGCTTATGGCAGTTGATAAGACAACTTGTTAATTTAGTCAATGATAGTGTTTTCCCTAAAGCAGCAAATACCCTCTTCCTCAGAAAAGACATTTCTAGCACTTGCTACTCAACTTTTTTTTTGCTGCCCATCTCTCTTATTAAAAAAAAACAAAAAAAAAAAAACCAAAAAACCATTCACTTTACATTTAAATTAAGATAAGAATTGGACAAGGAGCTGCTTCCATTTATCCCAGTTTGTCTTCTTTTTCTCCAAGATGGAAGCGGGGTGTCAATAACATCTGAGGTAATTTAAGAGGACGGCACCATAACATGCAGCTCCTTTGGCCCTGGGCCGTTGATGGGGGACGTTAATTTGGGAAAGCTTCTGGGGAGAGGAGGGAGGAGGGAGCAAAGCCACTTTCTGCACGTGGGTTGGTCGCTTTTTTTAGTGGCAAACCCAGAGGTTTTGCTTCCCAGACTAGGAGGATGCTCATGGCCACTGACAAAGGCACGGGCTCTGCTGGTCCCGGTGAATGAGATGAAGATATCCCAGAATACCCTGGACATGGGGCCATACTTCCTGCTGGCTGGGAAGGACAAAAGGACAAAACCCAAGGAGTGCCGGGGTCCCACCACCAGCTCCTGGAGGCACCAGTCTGCTACCAGCAGCACTCCAACCCTCGGAGAATGCTAATAAGCCACTGAAGAGCTCAGCTTTCCTGCCATAATTCTATAGCGCCGTTGAGGACCCCATAGTGTTCACTAAATAAAGACAACTAATTGAGAATTTTTTGCACATTTTGCTCAGTGGACTTGTTGTTCAGGCGGTTGGTTGGGGAGAATGTCCCCCTACTGACAACAGGGGCTGATTGTTTTGGCAGCCGCCGGGTTAGCGCCATTGCCCGGGTCTGAGGCTGACTTTCCAAGTATGACAAAAATGTTTAATTTTGGAATATTTTTTTTTTTAATTATGTGGCTGGGAATTATTTGGGCTACATGGAGAACAGGCTGTCCAGTGTTCACGTGACCAATGGAGAAAAAAAAATTTAAAACATTGCTGGCAGAGTTTCTCACAATAAAACCTTTGGTCTTTCTCTTTCCTCTGCCTCTGTTCCCCAACCCCCCCTGCTTTTTTTTTTCCTGTATTTTCTGTGGTGAGGCCGACATTTTTTTGTCTGCAGGTGACACTTTGATTGAAACTAAAATTAATAAATCAGCTGAAAAGCTCACACCTACAGCTCACAGCAGGGCCTTGAAAACACGGTTATAAAGGGAGCTTTATGCCCTTGTGTAAAGAAGGAATAAATTACAGAAGCACTTGTTGCCCTTGGACTCGATTTTGCTTTGCAGGCTGGTATCTTATTTTTGGAGCTTATTGTTAATCAACAGGTTCCTTGTAGGTTTAGCAGGTGACTTTGTTATTAATCTCCTATTTGACCACTATAGCATATTAATGAGGTAGGCTCCTAGATGTGGCTGTGTCTCCAGCACAAGGAATTAGTTTAAAAGGTGCACTCCTTACTCAATTGCCCACAGTTAACGATGCTGCAGCCCAAATGCAAAGTAGCATTTTCTACAGCTTGTGTAGCATTAAGAGTGTTTTACTAACATTATGTTCCTCACTGTGCTTTTCTTCTGTTGTATACTTATTTCTTCTCTGTGGAGGGCTATTATCAGGCTTACTGGTCCTTCCTTCTCTTTATATTTTGGGGGGCTTTCTTCATTTTTTATTCCCCTAACAAAATCGAGAAATTATATATAAATGACAAAATGATATCCTTTCTTATTAATGTGCACCTTGGTTTTAATTAAACAATTCCAGAGCGCTTTGGAGTACCATTGGATTTAAATACAACGCTCGGCTCAACATTTCCCTTCAAAACTGGCTTAATAAATATCATTATGAAGTGCAGGAATTCAACCAGCCCCATTTCACCTTGTATTTTGGGTCTGATTTAAGCTTAGAGTGAGGATACCTATAGGGGTACTTTGAGAACATAAAGAAAAGCTGAGGATTTAAGACTTAAATTTGTAATTACCAGGATCTGCTGAAATACATAATATTATGAGCCAGGCTACAAAACACCCCGGTGGAAACAACAGCTTTGTTGTAATACAGTAATTTCCACATTCCAAGGAACGTGCTCTGCCTTAGATGGTTATTATTGGCATTTGCTTTCATAACTTTCAGACGTGTGGTCTACCTCCCAAACAGACACATTTTCCTATTTAAATTAGCACTGTCAGGCTTATGCCTGCAGATTCCCAGCTTTTTTAAAAAAACANGGTAGAAGAAATGAAGTCTTCTAGATTGTGTGTGTAAGAGAAAAGTTATTTAAGGTATTAGTTACATGCAGCAAGGGTTAGATGCTGGCTCCTTTTGCCTCTCACACAAAAGCCTGTAAAAGATGTGCAGTCCATATTTAAAACCACGTTAGAATTTTGATCTACATTTTCAAAAATCCAAGCCAATTTAATCGCACAGTGCTCAGTCTTGGCCTCTGACAAGGGCTCAGCTAAACAGAAAGATGCCCCAAAATGATGCACTGGAGTGAAGCGTGCCCATGGACAACCAGACATCCCTGGGTATGGGGGGACAAGCCATGGGGGAGAGATGGAATTCATCTGCAGACCCTGCAGCATCCTGGCCCCAGAGCGGATGTGATGAGCAATCATGATGAAACACCCACAAACACACTCACAAACTTGGATCCCATCCAAGGTGCTCCCAGCAGAGGACGTGTCCAGCTCATGCCTGTACCTCTAAGTCTCCCCAGGATGAGCTGATAGGGCTCATTTTCATACGTCAGTAATTCAACCAGTTAGCTTGTTATAACTAAAGGGAGATCTTCCCTATTTCAAGAAAAAAAAAAAATAAAAAATTACCCAACCACACTTGGGGAAAAAAAAAAACCACAGAGAAAGGTGGTTTTGAGCTCTGAGAACACACACAGTAATTACTGCTGACTTTATATTGTGTTTTATTTTTAAGGAACCACCGCTTAAGCGGTTTTGCTGGATTGCTGTTCAGGGGTTTTGTGTCGGGGTCTTGTTTGTCAGGGCTCAAGGAATTGAGAATTTTTACGGCACAGGCACAGCCCCCTGTAAATCAGGGCTGGTCTTTAAAACACTGGCAAACCCTTCAGTGAAGTGGTGTTAGCAGGGGCTGCTCCACAGCCTCTTTCTAAGGAGGAATCCTTAATGTAACACACATTTGGGAGCCCTTCCCATCCCCAGCCCCCATCTCCCCAGAACTACTTACAGCACAAGGAGGTTTGAGCTTATTTTGTCTTTTCACAACTTAGCAAGATCAGACACATTTCTGCAATGCATATGCAGATTNCACCCCCCCCCCCCAAAAAAAAAACAAAAAACCAAGGGCTCTCACACACAAGAGCATATTTGTGTCAGGTTAGACATCAGCCTTGAGTTTTAGCCTGAACTAGAAAATATCTGTCTTTTATGGATTAAATTCAAAGTTATCACATTAATTTAGCTTGGTAGTTGGGTATTCTTCTTCTTTGGCCGCTTTTAATTGGTAGATATATATATATATA
>WBMY01017124.1:410039-421733 GCA_013397315.1 Donacobius atricapilla
AAAAAATTACCCAACCACACTTGGGGAAAAAAAAAAACCACAGAGAAAGGTGGTTTTGAGCTCTGAGAACACACACAGTAATTACTGCTGACTTTATATTGTGTTTTATTTTTAAGGAACCACCGCTTAAGCGGTTTTGCTGGATTGCTGTTCAGGGGTTTTGTGTCGGGGTCTTGTTTGTCAGGGCTCAAGGAATTGAGAATTTTTACGGCACAGGCACAGCCCCCTGTAAATCAGGGCTGGTCTTTAAAACACTGGCAAACCCTTCAGTGAAGTGGTGTTAGCAGGGGCTGCTCCACAGCCTCTTTCTAAGGAGGAATCCTTAATGTAACACACATTTGGGAGCCCTTCCCATCCCCAGCCCCCATCTCCCCAGAACTACTTACAGCACAAGGAGGTTTGAGCTTATTTTGTCTTTTCACAACTTAGCAAGATCAGACACATTTCTGCAATGCATATGCAGATTTTACCTCTTGTTACTTTCTCTAATGAGCTTTCACTTAATCAATTTGACAGTAGCCTTTCTTCCTTTTTGCTTCGTATCCACTAGGAAAGTATTCAGGAAAAAGTGTTAACAGTTTCAAGGGGTATTAGCAAAATGAAATGGTGGCACAGCCAAATTTAGGAAGATCGCAAGAGTGCTTTGAGAAAAGGGAAAAAAAAAAAAAAAAAGAAAAAGAGAAGTTAAAACGAGGGATGTGGATTTAACCAGCATGTTTGTCTAGGAAATGAGCACAACTGCAGACATCACTTTTACTTTCTTGCAAATAATTTTAAAATTATACTAATGATGAGTAGAGAAATCTGGATGTTATGTAATTACCCAGGTTATAGAAACAAGCACTTTCCTTGATAATACACAACCACTCGGAAAACAAAAATATCCTCTTTAATGGGCTGTTGAATGCAGGCTCCAGTCTGAGCCAGTCTTGCAGGACAGGGATGCTGGATGTCCCAGTGACCTGCAGAGCCATGGGAAGGTTTCTGCAGAGCCCTGTCAATCCTACATACCCAGGTTATCAAAGCCAAATGCGTATTTCGTGCCTGTGTGGAGAGGCTTCACAGAATCCCAGTATGGTTTGGGTTGAAAGGGAACTTAAAGCTCATCCAGTTCCAATCCCCCTGCAGTGGGCAGGGACACCTTCCACTATCCCAGGTTGCTCCAAGCCCCATCCAGCCTGGCCTTGGATGCTCCCAGGGATGGGGAAGCCACAGCTTCTGTGGGCACCCTGTGCCAGGGCCTCCCCACCCTCACAGGGAAGAATTCCTTCCCAATATCCCATCTAACCCTGCCCTGCAGTTAAAGCCATTCTTGCTTGTCCTGTCACTACTTGGCCTTATCCAAAGTCCTTCTCCAGCTCTCTTGGAGCCCCTTTAGGCACTGGAAAGGGCTCTAAAGTCTCCCTGGAATATTCTCTTCTCCAGGGCACCCTGGATTTCATGGCATCCACAGGCAAAATGCTTCTAAAATGCACCCACAGAAACAGAAGTCAGTGTTCTGCATGGCATGAAAAACCAAACCAGGCAGGGAATTACCCCCAAAGCAGAGCTGCTGCAGGTCTCTGAATGAGCACTTACTCACTCGAATTCATCACTAAGCTGAGGACATCACTCAGACAATAAGTTCATAATAGCAAAGTGACAAAGCACTGCTGACACCACCCTGTTGACAAGGAACACTTTATTGACAAGAGCTTTAGCCAGGGCTTTCGTGACAGCCACAGCCTGCAGGGAGAGGGCATGGAGAAAAACACTCGTGGACAAATGGCTTGGGCTTCCCTCCCAGTCAGTAAACCCAGTGGAATCTCCTGGCCTGGCCGGGTTGTCAGAGAAAAAAAATCAGAGCTCAGTTCCTGCTCGCCAGGTGATTTGTGTGAAGTAACCAAGTCACTTCACATGTGGCCCCTGGGATCTCAGGCCAGTTTGCAGGATTAGACATACAGAGAGTGCGGATGCACCTAGGAAAGAGATTTTCCTTTCTCTTCATGAAAAATTTAAATCTTGACGCAGTGGAAGGCGCAGCCTTCATTCATGGGCTTCCACCCCTGGGTGCCAACAACCCTTCAGCTGGTGTTCTGTTTCTTTTCTGGAATGGATTCCTTCCTGCCTGTCCCCCAAGCCAGAAAAAGTCCACTTTTCTGCCCAACAAAGACCAGCTCCATCAAGAGACACATAATTTACCAAATACATCAAAATGTGGATTTTCCCATTGGTAGAGCAAGCTGTGATACCCAAAAACCTGGTAAGAAAACGTGGCTGTCATTAGTGGACGCCGAACCTCGTTTTCAACATCATTGCCTTCAAACTGAAGGATTAAGTCCCAAAAAGTACTCCAAGGGTCTGCTTCAGCAAGTAGGGTGCTAATGGCATTGTTTTTATGTGCTGTAATTTTTTTTTTTTTGCCCCATTAGAAGCTGAGGGTGAGGTTCAGACAAAGTGTGCTCCTTGGGAGAAACAACACAACCTCATGGAGCTGAACCTCGCAGGGCAGAGCAAAGGGGAGAGACACACAGGCTTTAGCTGTGCTTTGCTTTCCTGGCACCATTTCCATCCCAAAAGAGGGGACCATGCCACGGCAGAGCCAAGCTATGTGCTGCAACAAGACTTTTCCAAAATCACCCTTTTCAAATATTTTATTCTGATCTTCTTTTTAAGCCAGGGTCCCAAACCTTTAAATCAGAGGCAATTTTGTTTTCCTAGCTGTCAGCAATATTTTGGCTATTTTAAGAATGTAGGACAGGGTTAAGGATTAGTACCAGCATTTCTTTTCTGTGTATCAGAGCTGCTTAGCAGTAATTAATTAGGACATTGGGTTTTGTACTCTTGGTTCAGGTCATTTGCCTATGAGCAGCTCAAGCCTTTTACAAAGGCATGCTGCATATGTTTCTGGGTACCTTTTTGAGAGAAGATTTAAATTGGCCAGATGAATAATACTTTGCTACAAGTGTTTTGCCCTAGGCAAAAAAGGTTTTCTTCATATTATCATTGCCCGGAGCTGGAATCCTCAAGCCTGATGTGACTGGTGTTATACTGTCACATGGCAATGATGTAAGAACAGGAGCTCTCTGTGTCAGACAAATCTGGATTTAGGGGAATTATAGCAGATGTTGCAAAATGGCAACAGTTTAGCGAGTTCCTTTCATCCCTTGGTTGGGAGGCAGGTCCACAAAGTACACCCAGACAGAGAAGAATGTTATCTTTGATCCCTTTCACTCCGGGGCGAGGAGACTCCACCCGATGAGGGATGCAGCGAGGCTGGAAATAAAAATAAATTTACAGTAGCTCTTCTCTTGGCAGTATGGAAATTGGCCATTATTTATTCATGCTGTTTGCCCAGACATGTATAAAAGATTTTTATCAGGGGGTAGCGTGTATTGTGCGCTATAAACAGATTAGGGCACTCAATATTAAGATTAATGGCACGGAAAAACACTTGGAAATTTGTGTGTGGTTGGATTACAAGGGAGACTTGCAGCTCCTCTCCACCATGTGTGCACGGACAGTAGCACAGCCATAGTGTCATGCCGAGGCTAAGAGGAGGGAAGGAATATAATCGCCTCTGATAGGAAGATAAAAAAGTTAAACATTGTAGGATATCACATCAATTTTATCTGTCATGTAGGATTTTTTTTTTAATGAAATACACTGGAAATGTCTCTATTCGCCTTCATTTGGGCAAACAGCTCATTTATACCTACATAGAAACTGAACACATGATGACAACGTGACAGACCCTGTTTACGACACGAAAGCACCACCTGCAGTGAACAAAACAGCCCAGTGTAGGACAAGCAGTAATTCTTTTCATGAGTTTAAATCTGATTGGAATTTGGTCAGAATTTGCAGGATTTTTCTTAAATTGGTTGGTTCAGTAAAAAAAAATTTAAAAAAATCCATTTGGTGACAGGCACAAAACCACCCCAGTATTTGATTAGGTTTTATTTAAAAACTGTTTTTTAGCTCGTGAAAGCAACATGGAGTCAGAGATGTATGGGATGGGCACGGCTGTCCACACTGCACAGCCTCTCACCCAGTGTCCTCATGGCCATGGCCACACTGCCCAAAGCCACCTCACCCTCAGCATCCTCTGTCGTACTGAATTTCTACCCCCAGGGAGGCTGAATCAGAGGGATTCAGGCACATGGCTGATAACAATTGTGTTTTTTAAGGCCTCCCTGCCTGAACATTCAGCGCTCATTTTTAAGAGTAGCAGTCCAGCTGGATTCAGCTCAGGAAGGTATCTAGGGGCAAGCTCAAATTTGAGTACTGGAGTCATGGCACTTCACTTCAGCTCACACACCAGCCTAAAATCTCTGTTCGTTTCTTCCAGAATCTGGCTCTTGCCCTGCGTGGGGTGCACCCTGCCTGATCCATACAGGACACAAAGATGGAGAGAGTGGTGTCAGCGTTCTGCCGCAGCTTCCCCATGGGTGTCTGCAGCCATCTGAGCGCCTCACACGTGTGAGATGTCCGCAGGACATGGCTGCACCAGCACAGGGTGCCCACAGAAGCTGTGGCTGCCCCAGCCCTGGAAGTGTTCCAGGCCAGGTTGGACAGGGTTTGGAGCAGCCTGGGATAGTGCAAGTGTCCCTGCCCATGGCAGGGGGTTGGAACTGGATGGTCTTTAACGTCCCTCCCAACACAAACCATTCTGTGATTCTGGGATCCTCTGACCAAGCTCTTGTGATTCCAAAACAGCTCTTGTGTGGGGTTTTTTGGTACCATCTTAGGGAAAGCATCCCCAAGCAGTTCTGCTCACAGAAGAACAGAATGACCCTTCTTCTCCTCACTTTGAATATTCAAACCAGAGGAGAGCTGCAGCAGCCAGGCCAAGCTGACCACAGCACCCTCTTGTTTCTGTCTCTGAGCTGAGCTTTACATGGGTTTGTCTTCTACTCTGATCCTCCACATCAAGATCTTTGTGAGGCAAGATCCTCACTTTTACCACTCCAAAGGAAATACCAGCTCCTATCTGCCCACCAAACCCCTTGTGCAGGCAATTCTGCCCATGGGGAGCACCACAGAGCTCAGGCAAGCAGCAAACCCATCTGTCAGGAGACCCTTGGGACGGCCCACAGCACAGTACTGACCCCTCTGCAACCTCCTGTAGAGCCAAAACCCAACAAGGGAGGGGCTGCAATGAACATTTTGCCAAGCAGGAAGCCAAAACCTTCAATTGTGGCCACCAGGCAGATCAATGCCACCATTACAGCATGGCCAAAACCACGCACAACAGTCATAGCACAAAATTGGTCACGCCACTCATGGCCCCAGCCCCGTGTGCTGGGAATCAGAGGTGTTATGAGGAAAACATGGGATCAGCACACATTCCCATTCACGATGCCTAATCTTGTCTACACTCAAAATGGCACTGGCTAAAATTGGTTTTCAATTGATTTAAGTTCACTGGCACAAAGCCCTGTGTAGACATTCTTAAATGGGTTTAAAAATGGCTTATCAATTTAGCTTAAGACACTTAGTAGCTAAACTAAGCTAAATCGGTATAAGCCAGGTTTAAATTGATTTATGATGTCCACAAAGAGTTTTGCACTGGTTTAACTAAATTGCTTTAAAAACACACCGCCACTTTAGCCTTCAAAAGTGAGTGCCTATGAGTGTAAGGATTTAGGGTAAATGTCTTTAAAAGTGCCTAAATATCTGAGGAGCTTATGCCCCTTTTCCCTAAACAGACATAGGCTCTCCGAAATCAGAAACTGTCCTTTGTAACTGCTACTCCAAAAGTCCCCCCCCACCACCAAAAAAAAAAAAAAAAAATGTGGGGGGAAAAAGGATCAGATTTTCCGTGGAGTAAATTAGAGAGATATCTCCCATTTTACATCAGCTGGAGGAATGCCAAGCCCTGCCTCAAATTTTTAAAGGGAAAGCAAAATTATCTGAAACCCCAGGTTTCTGGGGGCTTGTGCTTTTTTGGTTTTGGTTTGTTTTTTTTTGGGGGGGGGGGTTGATTTTTTGTTTGGTTTTTTGTTGGTTTTTGTTGGTTTTTTTTTTTTTTGCTTTTATGGGGGTTTTTTTGTTTGTTTGGCTGGTTGGTTGGTTTTATTGATTTTTGTGGGTTTTTTTGGTGGCCAATTTTTATTTTACCTCTCCCTCCCTAGGTATGGTAGGTCCATATGATCCCCATATATTGAAATAATCCCATGGCTGCTCGCAGCATCCCTGCACACCACAGTAACTCAGGCTTTTATGTTGATGTGCACAGTCACAGTTTGGAAGATATTTGAGTGCTCGTAGCCACATCTGTTGTTTTCTCTCTTAATGATTTGCAGTTAGCCAAAATAATAGAAAGCAGGCAGAGCTTTTTAATATTGGCTTGCTTGACAAGAGCCTGTCTCAGTCAAAATGTTTATTCTGCGGTGCTCCCGCTAGCTCTGGAAATTCATGTATCTATATGTATTTGTGTGTTTTGCTTGACTAGGCACAAATTATGCTCTCAACTGGAAATATCACAAGTGTAAATAATTTGGAGACACAAGTGTCTGAGCGAAACTCATGTAAAAGCTATTTGTTTTATGGATTTTGATCTCCAAAGTTTAAAATATGAGCAAACTTTTCATTAAGGGTTTTGCCATTTGTTTGAACACTCCTGTAGTAATTGGAAATGCAACAATTGTTTAAAAGTGGCATTGTCCATGAAAAGATTTAGTGAGGGATGAAGAAATTTCTTGAACCTAAAGACATAATCTGGTGATCCAATTCTCCCCACTGTGTCCATTCCCGTGAAACTCCATTTACTTTCTCCTATCCGTCACCAGCTCCCCCGCATCCCACCTAGCCAATCCTCTAGGTTTCCCACATTGTTTCCCCTTTTGTCTTTTCAGTCCAAACAGAAGAACAACAGACAAGGTTTCGAAGGGCAGGGAGCATCAGGGGCTGGAAGAGAATGGCTAAGATGAGGGTCAGAGTCCCAGCCCTACTGCCAACAGTTACTAGGGTTTGTGCTGCCTGGCTGGGCAGTGTTCAAAGACTTTGCTGGGCTTTGTTCCACTGTGTAGGGATTAGGCCTGGCGGTCTGAGAATTTGCCTTCTAATTAAAAAGGATAAAAGATAGAAGTAGCATTAGACTAAAACATAGCAGTGATACTTCACAGGCTTTTTTTTTTTTTTTTTTTTTTTTTTTTGTAGTCACAAGACAACGCGCAAAGTTGTCAGGTTGTTTTATTCCTTTTGTTTTCTGTGGGCATGAAAAAGAGAAAAATCGTAACACAGAGAAGGGAGGGAAGGAGGAAAAGTTTTGAAACTCTTCCCAACTGTTCCATATGGTGAGTGAAGGCTGAATTTCTGTGTGCACTGTGGCAATTTTGCTCGCTGACTATTGCATTTATTGACAAGGATTACACCAGCTCCCTATCACATCCTTTAATGCTGTAACCAAAAGGTGAGGGAATTCCCCACGTCATCCTGGCTGAAGGAGACTAGAGGAAACCTGAATTTCTTCTTCCACCACCTCTCTTTTTTCTCCCCCCCCTCCTCTGCTTACCCTCATTAGGGACACTCAAAACCAGCCACAAACCCTCCCCTCAAATTAACTGGGACATATTATTTTACCCGTGCAATGAGGAAAATGCCAGAGGCCACATCCAGATAGCCGGTGCTTATAGCAGCGCTTTAATTATCCTTAAAAAAAAAAAAAAAAAATTATCCTGCGTTCCGAGCAGGAAGGGGAGGCCAAATCCCCACAAGCTGTTACTCGTGTGAGTAATCCCGTCTCCTGCAAAAGCCCTATTCAGGGCAGCCGCCAACATCCAGCCCCACGCAGGACGGCGAGGACGGGCGTAAATCCAGGGTCTGCCAGCCCGACAAGGGCTGCTGGAAGAAATCCCTGCCATTTACAACTTGATCCGCCTCTAAAAACATCCTCCCGGGCTGTAGCTGGGGCAGGGGGAGCCACGGTGTTTCGGGGATGCTCTGCTGACTTCCCCGGACAGCCCCTGGCACCCCAAGAGAGAAGCTGAGGTGAGCAGTTGCGTAAGGGCCGCTGATGAGATTATATTAATTACTTTTTCAGAAGGAGGAAGAAAAGAGAGGGTAAAAAAAAAAAAAAAGAAGGAAAAGAAAAAGAGGGGGTGTAGGAGTTTGGTGGAAGACTTGAGAAGCTTTCAGAGCCGCGGAGCTCGGGTTGCAGGATAAAGGAATGCCCTTTTGTTCCCACACATCTCTCCTTACGTCACAACGAGCCAAATTTCTTCTGAATTCTGGCTGACTTTGCGTGTAGTAAATAATTTGGAAGAGACGACAGACCGGGCGAAAATGATTCACAGCAGAGAGTTGTTGCACTTCATCTTAGAGGATCCAAAGGGGAAAGCCTTGCTCACAGGAAAGCATTTCCATTCATTAAAATTTTTTTGCATAAGTTTTGTTTCCTCTGAGCCAGTAAAGACTGTATTTGTTCTGTGCCATAACATGAGAAGAAGGGGGAGGACTTATAAACATTGCTTGGGCCAAAATGTTGTTGTCTTTAAATGAAATAAGCCCTGTTAGACTGCTGTGAGTTAGCTCGAAAGCAACATTAATGTGGCAAATTATCCCATTGATTTTAGGCAGGGTTCTTCATTGATTTTTGCTTTAAAAAAAATGGCTGTATGAGCCAGCCCATGGTGGCTAACTTCTTAATATCAGGGCACCGTAAAAGGCTAGGAATGGACTTCTGCCCTTCCACTGAGTTTTAAGGACACGGAAATTTTATAAAACCCGCGTGCTGCTTTCTGGTTATCAGGGCTGGAAATGAGACCTGCTCTTCTTTGCTGGATTTAGAAGCAAATAGATTCAACGTTCCCGCAGGACAATATTCCCAATTCCCTCCAGGCCTGCAGTCAGCTCCTTTCTGCCTCCATCCCAGAGAGCCAGAGACAGGATCAGGCCACGTTTTGGTGCTGAAAAACCCTCCCGTATTGATTTATGTGCTTAATGTCGTTTCAGAGAGGCCGAAGCAAAGGCAAAGGTGCCCCCTCCCATTTTGTATTCCAGAGAACTGATGATAACTGAGAGGAAATTCTCAGTTTGCCCCTGATGGGGGTCACTCAGAGGATCTTCCCTGGCTTTTTTGTCTAGTTTTGTGGAGAGGAGCAGGGATGAAAACCCCTTGGAGGAGAGATAGATTCTCGGCTGCATCCAGACCTGCCCATGCCTCATCCTCCTCCTCCTCCTTCTCCTTCAGCACTGCTCCTTCTGCAGGGCTCAGTCCCGGTGACACAAACTGGGGGAAGCATCCTGCCATCCATTTTCTGTGAGGAAAATTATGCAAGGCATAAAGAGGAATATTTTTTTTTCTTTTTTTTTAAAACAGGATATTGGAAGAAATTAAAATCTCTTTCTGTGGTGTGTTAAAAGCCCTCAGAGCTTCAGAGCTGGGTCTTCCTCAATGCCCCAAGAGAGGCACGAGCAGAAGTGTTATTTCCCCTCTCTTACTCCTCACTTACTCACAGGAGGAAGGTGATGATCCAAAGGGGCTTTCTATTTGCAAGAACATTCCCAATATTTGCAGTGCCCATCAAGGAAAATATTTTTAAAGGCCAAACGAATATTCATTTATATTTATTTGCTTAATCTAATGATCTATTGTGATTCTCCCTTTCATCTATTCTTCCCTTGATGAGTGTGTGGCACTCCCATTAAGATTAATAGCGGTTTCACATGCACAGTCAGGGGAGATTAGACCCCTGCCCCGGCCTCCTGCCAGCCCCATGTATGTCTTTGGATTCAAGCTCCGAACCCTCACTGATGTCAGTGAAAGCACCATGTGTACAAAAAGACCCAATCCTGCCCGGGGCTGAGCATCCTCCCCACCAGCCCGGGCACAGCTTCTCCCCAAACACATTTATTATGCTGAAAAGTCTGGGGCTGTCTGGGGAGCATATGTTTATGTGGGGGTCACCGTTTCTGCAAGCACGAAGGGGGGATTTTTATGACACACCAGTCTAGAACAGCATATGGGGACCAGTGAGGGGTGCACTGGAATAATTTCTTAGCAAAATAAACCACACAAAATGGTCCCTCCGCACAAAGTTAACTCCACGTGCAGAAATTACATTTTGTGGCCATTTTGGTCCTTCCTGAGCATTCAGCTCTGCCGTCATGCAGCCTGGCCCAGAGATGCACTTAAGCCACCCAGTTTTGAAAATTAGGTGTGTAATGTATCATGCCTCTTTACCAAGGCAGGGGCTGCTCCAAAGCCTGGGCATGAGAGCCCTCCTGTCGCCTTCAGTGGGATTTGGAGCGAGGCCTTTCTTCCAGTGGCATGAGGGGTACTTCTGTCACAAGCTGGGATCCCAGTCCTGACAGTAATTATGCCTTCGAGAGGCTAAAAGGTTCTGAATATTCCTGGTGCAAAAGACTGCTTCCAGGTGTAAGGGTTTGTGACACCTGAGCAGACGAGGTGGATGTTGTGTGTCGAGTCTGATACAAAAATTAAAAAAAAAAAAAAAGCTGTATTTTTTCTATTCCTACCTGATGAATTTGTATCATCTCTTAATTTTCAGCCCTTTACCAGTATCCCCTATTCCATCCCCATCCTGACTTTGTCAGATTAGGTACAGCAGCTGCCTCGCTACTTGTACCGCTGAAGAATTTTTTTCCCCTCTTATTTCCATGGTATTTCTGGGAACAGGAAAAGAAGGATTTTCTAATTGCTAGTGCAGAAGGCTGAGCCACAGCCTCCGTGTGTGGAGTAATTTACTTGTAACTACAAATACAGCCTTGTGCCTCAGTTTCCCCAGGCACATCATGTATGCAGAGATATCTCTGGCTTTCCAGTGGCACCATTAAAAAAAAAAAAAAAATTATAAGGTTTTTGGAGGCTGAAAGGCATGAAGAGCCTTATAATGATGTTTTCAGACTACTTCCAATACCCAGCCAGACTCTCTAATAGCAACAATTATAATTATTAGTTTTTATTGCCCTGAAGCACTGAAAAACGCTAAGATCCAGGCTAAGCAATGCGAGCAAAGTCAGACATAAAGAGTGAGGAAGAGCCAGAAAGTGAGCAGGAGTCAGAGCAGGGGAACTGCTCCGCCATCTGTCCCCTCAGCTCGCTAGGAAGGCATCCCACAATTAGAGTAAAACTGAGGATATGACATTGTTTTCCTTCATTGTGTTCAGGCTTCGTGGCAATGACCTCGTTATTGATTTGTGGGGCTTTTTCTGCTTAGAGCTTCTGCCCCTCTTGCAGCACACAGGCTCCAAATCTGATGTTTATGTCATGCTGTCTATATCACAATATCCATCCTCTATATTAGCATACACTGGGTAATCATGTCCTACCAATGTTTACAGGTATTTTAAGGTAAATATTTTGATTGCTCCTATTTAAACATGGCTGTAGCTGTTTATGGTATCAGGCACTAAATCTATTTGATTGATTAGATAGATATGAGTAAATGATTAATATGTATGCTTAGCAAATGCCTTCTTGCACGTTTGTATGGCAGCATCTCTTCTTTTGGCTTTTCTAGCAAGAAATAATAAAAATTTTTTAATATATTGAATTGAGGTGGTTTATGGCTGTGGTTCATAAGGTGCTTTAATAAGAGAAAATAATCCGTCGAATTTCAGTTATTTCAATAAAAACTCAAAAAGTGTATTTTAATCTCTCCAAGATCATCATCCTCGTTCTAAGTAGGAGTTCCTAAAAAGCCTGTGTTGTGATTTGCTTTTATTTTCGGTTTGTTTTTTTTTTTT
>WBMY01017124.1:429513-450755 GCA_013397315.1 Donacobius atricapilla
AGTGAAGAAATTTGCTTTACTATCTTTCAAATGACTAATCACAGGTCCTGAAAATATCTGAACATGCTCCCTTCCTAAAAATCTCGTGGATGACAGTATTGGCATTGTTTATCCCTGCTCTGGATAAACAGCCACATCAGCCTGCAAAACTCAGTGTGTTCTTCCTGTGGAGCAGAGCACCCAGAGCTCCATCAAGAGCCCCTGTGAAACTAAAAACACAATTTCAAATGAAGACACAACTGATTTCTTTTGCAATCTGAAGGATCTCTGCCCAGCCTGAACACAATATCACAAAATGCTATGGAAAATAGCCTGGAGTACTTGGGGGTTTCCAAGAGGAACAGAAGTCCAGAAGATATTTTATTAGCACACTCCAATAAAAAAAAGATTTTTCCCCACTTGAAGAGGGTGACAGGCCAAATAACGATGAATTTTGTTTCCTTCTTGTTTTTCTAACAGGCTGTGACCATCACACACACTTTTTGTCAAGCTTCAGGGGCCTTGCTGGTCAGTATTGATGAGCTGAAGCACACATGGCGTGCAGCATTTTGTGTCTGGCTCACGTACTGGCAAATTCAGCTCTTTTTTGTGTTAGTGAGGTCTGGGTCTGGTCTTTTACCAACCAAGGAACCAGACATAGGCTGCTGGAATGTCCTCACAGCAGAGAGAGGGAATACATTTGGAGGCATGGGCATTTTCAATATGTAAGGGGAACAGTCCTGTACACCCAGCACCTCCAGAAGCCTCAGCCTGGTGCGTGCCCAAATATTCCTGCGGCTCAGATGGGCACACTCAGACCTGGAGATCCTTGCAGTCACCTCTGTATTTCAGCAGAAGATGAAGGCCTGAGAGTCCCTTCCAGTACCCAAATGGGCCACAACAGAGCTGGAGGGGGACGTGGGACAAGAGCATGGAGTGACAGGAGAAGGAGGAATGGCTTCATATTGCCAGAGAGCAGGAATGGATGGGATATTGGGAAGGAATTCTTCCCTGTGAGGGTGCTGAGGCCCCGGCACAAAGAAGCTGTGGCTGCCCCTGGATCCCTGGAAGTGTCCAAGGCCAGGTTGGACAGGGCTTGGAGCAACCTGGGAGAGTGGAAGGTGTCCCTACCCGTGGCTGGGGCTGGGAGCTGGATGATTTTTAAGGTCCCTTCCCACCCAAACCATTCAATTATTCTATTATTCTACAATTCTAACCCCCACTTCTAGGTGGGACAGGCTGAATCTGGGCACCTTTTCCAGACCAAATTCCTTTCACTGTTAATGAGTCACCCCCCACACTCTCAGGAGTGTGAGTAAACATTGACACTCAAGACATACACACAGACACAAAAAGAAATAAATAAAAAAAGAATTGTGAAAATCTTCTTCAAAGGCTGATGGAATAAACATGTAAATACAAGATGGGCTGACTTCCTACTGTTCATGTTTGCTCACTGTGAACATTTGGTTCACTTGGCTTTCCTCATTATTTCAGCTGGGGAAAGTCACTATATGAATTAATAGCAGA
Organism: Donacobius atricapilla; assembly: GCA_013397315.1. Classification (NCBI taxonomy): domain Eukaryota; kingdom Metazoa; phylum Chordata; class Aves; order Passeriformes; family Mimidae; genus Donacobius; species Donacobius atricapilla. The sequence continues at coordinate 431,023 of WBMY01017124.1, forward strand.
TTTCCCCGCTGAAAATAAATGTTTACCAGTAATTTTTTTTTCCTTTTGGCAGAGACCAGGCTTTTTAGTCTGACTGCCTCCTTTTTGGCCTGCACATCCCTGAGGTGTGTAATTAAAGTGAGGGAATTTGCACATAGTGCTTTAGGGGCTTAATGAATAGAAAACACAGGATATTTCATTGATTTGGTGCACACGATATTGTCAGAGTGTATATTTCCTTTGTAAATGGCAAAAAGACAGCCATAATAATATATGTGCATTCAAGCTTGTGTGAAAAGAAAAAAAAAAGAAAAAAAGGAGAACAAATGAAAAGAAAAGAACTGTATCTGTTGACCAATTCTAATATAAAACACATTCAAAAGAGCAATTTAGATTAAAACAGGAAAGGCAGGAGCTTCAACATGGTTCAGAATAAACAATCAAGCTATACTTTCCTCAAGATATAATTTCACTTAGAGTAGGTGTGGAAATCTTTGAAAAATTCATTATACAAAGCCACATGTGAAAATAAGATTTGTGTTAGCAAAAGATTCTTTGGCTGCTCTTACAAAAAAATGAAAAGTACATTAAATAGCATGTGTGTGTAATGTATAAAGAGTGCAAAATCTGCAGGGTGAGGAGGCAGCTGGGATAAGTCTCACATGTTCTGTGTTGGAATGATGTTGTGTATTGGGATAGAAGGTGATAAGGAAGATAAATTCTCTTTTTCTAGGAAGGCTTTTTCTTTGCAGAGCTCTGAACAGTCCCATTGTGGAACCGCCGTGGCGGGCAGGTTGGTGCAAACACATTTCCTCGCTGGATAAAGCAGATCTGTGTTCCTTTGGGCCTGGTGACAAGGTGCAGCCAGAGAAGAAGGAGCACAGAGCACAGCTACAACCTCCCGAGTGACCCAGGCCCAAGCAGCCTCTGCCCCAGCAGGTGACACAGCGCAGGGGACAGGTTACCTGGTGTTCCCTGCCTGTCCCCACGTGCAGCATCATCTCAGACATCGAGGACAAAGACAATGGGATCATTTAGGTTGGAAAAGACCTCCCAGGCTACTGGGTCTAACTGCTGAGCCAGCACTGGCAAGGCCACTCATGTCCCCAAGTGCCACATCCACACGGCCTCTAAATCCCTCCAGGGACGGGCACTCCACCACTGCCCTGGGCAGCTGTGCCAGTGACAACCCTTTCCATGAAAAATTTATTCCTAACATGAATCTAAACCTCTCATGGGACAACTTGAGGCTGTTTTCTCTTGTCCTGTCCCTGTTCCCTGGGAGCAGAGCCTGATCCCCCTCGGCTGTCCCCTCCTGGCAGGGAGTTGTGCAGAGCCACAAGGTGCCCCCTGAGCCTCCTTTTCTCCAGGCTGAGCCCCTTCCCAGCTCCCTCAGCTGCTCCTCCTCAGACTGAAACATCCCAACCACATCTCCTGAGCACCATCACGAGGAGGAGGAGGAGGAAGAAGAGGGCTCTCTCATACACTTTCTTTGCTCTGTTTATGTCAGCTGTGAATACCAGGGGTCTGGCCAGGAGCCTCTGCCCTGCACAAGTGCCAAAATAGAAATAATCCGTGTGCAAGGAGCAAAGCAGGTTCATCAATCTCCTGTTCAGCAGAGAGCAGCCCTGGCCTGCCCAACACTGAAGGCCCAAGGCAAAAGCTGATGCTGTGATCCTCTGCTTAACAGATGGATGGTGACACGCTGGAAGAGATTATCTGGTGAGACGGTGCAATTTCCAGCACTGGAGGTCTCAGAGGTATCTTCCAGCCCTATTGCTCAATGAATCTATAATTCATCATTTCGTGAGCGAGTCAAGACACTCCCTCAACTCTCAAAACAGCATGCAAAGGACAAATTGCTCTTTTTGCATCCCTTCCCCCTAAGCAGAAGGGAAAATAAAGCGTGGGATGGGAATGCAGAGAGAAAGGAGGAGAGTTCAGCATCTCCCCACAGCTCTATTCTGGCCAGGCTATAAAGCTTTGTACGTGTTTATTCATATTAAAAAAAAAGCATGTGAAAATATAATTTTTCTCTTCTTTCCTTTGACCCTTCTGATATCTTCTTCACAGCAGAAGATTAAGTTCAATTTCAAGAATCCATTGGAGAAGAAATGCATGTAGAATTGAAAAAGAAGCATTTTATCATTAAAAGAAGACATCCCAGGGTGTGTTAGGGGATACCAGCAGAGAGAGACTGTTTTGTTGGGACCTCAAGCCTCATCCTCCCTGAATTTTCAGCTCTGTCTGACATACTTGAAAAAAGCAGTTAATTCAAAGAGTTTATTTCAGGTCAGTATTATTGTTAAGTACATTTCTATAACAGGCAGGATTTGAGGGCCAGGATTATGAATTATCTGAACTTCAAGGTATTTATTTTAACTGTAAATGACCTTCCTGACCTTTTCTCATTCTCATCCATCAGTGTCCTGGACTTCATCATTTAAAGCCAAATCTAACACCACCTAAAGTCCAAAGCAGCACGATCCACTTGTATAACGATATTTGCAAACTGTCAAATAAAATAAATACTTCATTAATCCACTGACACCCCATCCTATTATTTCCCTGATGTGGAAAGATAGAGGCAAAAGCTAAGTATATCATCCCAGCTTTTTGTGGGCCTTTATTTATGTCTCACAGCTGCATCCCAACACTGTGTGGGTCAGAGACATTTCAATCCCTGCTCAGCAGATCTGCAAAGTCCAGTCAAAATCAAGGCAAAGCCAGCCTTGGGTTGGCTGTTGCCCTGGTTCTGGCCAGGACAGGGTTCATTTTTGGTAGTGGACAGGAAGGCACTGCCAGGATCCAGAGGTTGGATCACTCATTGATGGGGCCAGGGGAAAGGGATTCCCTTCCAAGGAGAACAGGTTCTCTTGCGTGGCAGAGGAAACTGTCCATTTGTGTTTATTATCAGAGGGGTTTCTGTGTGAGTCGTCTCTTTTCTTGAACACTCTCTCATTAGTACTGCTACTGATAATGTTTGCTTTCTTACCTCATTGCTGCATCCATTAAATTGCTCTTACCTCAACTCATGATCTTTGGTTTTTTGCCTCCAATTCTCCTCCTCATCCCTCTGCAGTGGAGAGAGGGAAGGGAAGGGAAAATGGGGGAGCAGAAGAGAGCAGGGTGTAATTTGGAGGATGGAGGCACAGAACTGGGGAGTACCACTCCTAAAGCACAGCAGCTGCACGTCCCCATCCACTGGTCATCCACTTGAAAGGAGTGGGGCATTTCCAGAACAAAAATTTGCATTATAAAATCCATATATTTTGTGTCAATTTTGGTATATTTAACTTAGAGGGAACAAGAAAACAGCACTGAACACTATAGGAACAGCAGTGCAAGAATTCCAGCACTGCACCCACAGAACTGGAGAAGGGAAGCTGGGGCTGGTGTCCCTGCCCGGGGCAGGGGGTTGGAACTGGATGGTCTTTAAGGTCCCTTCCAGCCCAAACCATTCTGTGACTACCAGTTGTGTTGAATCTCTCTGGCTGTGCGGGTTGCTTTGCCTGCCATCCATGCAGAGCTATTTGTAGGAGGTGGGAACTGCTTCAGGAAAGAGGATTCATCTGGCACCCCCAAGGACAGACTGAGCAAGGCTCTTCAGCAGTCAGCACACACAGAAGCTTTGCCATTTATATATAATGGTTATGTGACATTCCCTGATCTTAAAATAACAAAGCGTTTTAATCGCCAAGACTTTGACCTTTTGGTCAAGTGGAACACTTGCTATTTAATTTCTTTACTTTTCATACAACACGCTAGATCGTCCCTGTAAAGCAACTCAGGAGACTGCTCAGCAGAGAAAAGCAGGGTTTGTGGTAAAGGCAGCCACAAAATTTTCAGCTCATGTCTCTGTACAGCCTTCCCAGACAGATTCAGAGAATTTGCTCACACTTTGACCCAGTTTTAGTTGTCCAAGCAGGACACACAAGAATCTCTCTGCATCCTCTGAGAAGTCAGCAGCCAGGAATGAGCACATCCACAGGATAAGTCAGCTATCCAGGGCCTGAAACATGTTTTACAGACACCTTTCTCCAGTTCCTTGTTTGAAGTGGTCTACTGGGACTCTCTGCGAACACAGTTTGCTGCTTTGGTCACATGCCTGAAGGTTTGTGAGGTTTTTAAAGTCTTCCAGCTAAGCATATCCAAATGGCACCAAGTAATCAGGTTTTCTGGACCAAAAGCAGGAGCAAGACCTAAATTCAAAACTGATTGAGAGGACAAGAACTGGCTTTAAACTGACAGAGAGTAGGTTCAGATGGGATATAAGGAAGGAATTCTTCTGGGGCGGGGGGAGGGGGGGGTGGGATTGGATATTGGGAAGGAATTCTTCCGTGTGAGGGTGGTGAGGCTCTGGCACAGGTTTCTCAGAGAAGCTGTGGTTGATCCATCCCTGGAAGTGCTCAAGGCCAGGTTGGACAGGGTTTGGAGCAACCTGGGATGGTGGAAGGTTACCCCATGTCGAGGGACTAGGAATTAGATGGTCTTTAATGCCCCTTCCAACTCAAACCTTCCAGAATTCTGTGATCTGTAAGTAGGGTAGAGCAGGTGCACCCTGACCTCCCTTCAAGGCTCATCTTACATGATTTCGTAAGTACATCCAGCTAGGCTGAAGGAAGGCACAGATTCCCACTGCAGAGATGCGAATATTCATCCTGTCCCATGGAGCCCGACTAGTTTTGTGAAGGGGCTGAGCTTCCCTGATCTCAAATCAGCAACAGCCCAGTCCCGTAAAAAGGCACTAAAACCCCATAATGAATATAAATGCAGTAAAGAGAGAGGTTGATGTTCCTCACTCCTCTCTCTCTTTGAGCAGTTTTATTACAAACTTCTACTCCATCCTTTCTTCCCCCCAGCACAGCTGGGCAGCCACGGGAGCTGCTCCTGATGGGAAGTCTGTCCATTTTCCTCCTGGCCAAGAACTGAGAATGGGAAGGCAGCATGACTCAGGACTTACGGAAAAAAGAAACAACATCAAGCAACAACTATCTGCTCAACTTTGAGCCTTCCTCTTTCCACCCCCCCTTTTCACGGGGCTCGCACTGCAAGCTGATCGTGTTCCTGAATACCACAGGTCATTGTCTTCCCACAGCCTCAGGAGCTGCAGCCTGCTGAGGCTGCAGTGCCAGAAGGCAGCTCTTCCCCTCCTTGTGGTTTACAGCTCAGTTTTGAACATTTTCCTGAAGGGCAGAGGCACTCGGAGTGGGTGTTGCCACCACACACATTTTCATTTCGCCACATCTTTATTTGCGCAAGGGCCAAACTCAAACTCAACCTGCTTTGCTCTTTCCTACTCTGCCCTTTCTGGGACGACCCATGAGGAGCTGGGATGCATTTGTAGCTCTGTTTTAAAATCTAACTACCCAGCGGAGACTGCCAAATTTCAGTCCACAGCAAATTCTTACAACCGAGCTGTAACCCTTCAAAACAGAGACTGCTAACATATGGTCGTGTCAGTGGGAGCTTCTGTAATGCAATTTATTGTTGTGTAGGCTCTTTCAAGCTACTACACATGAAAGGTAAAGGGAACATTTATTCTTCGATGGGAGTTTAATCTTAGATTTACCTCATTTGAAACAAAACCCTCATTTGCATCTCTAATACATAAGCGATCACCTGTAAAGAGCGCTTGTGAATAGAGATGTTTCTTGACTGTCATCAGAGCCTTTGCTCCTGGCTGGGGGTTTTGCCTGAGAGAACGCTGCAGAATTCGGTCCTCTTCCAGGCAGTGTGCACAAACACCCACTGTTATCACTAGAAAATAGTGATAAATAGAGGAAAGGGCTTTCATGAAGTGGAACAGATATTCACAGCTAACATGGGGCTCACGCAAGGTTCGTTCGGTTGCACGCATATATAATATATAATTTAATTCCTCCATGCTTTGCCTTCCGTGCCCTTTTTATATCTGAGCGTCACAGTGTATGGTTAAGGCTTCAAACAGAAATAATCTCCTGGTGAAGTGAAAGTGCTTGATCCTGTACAAGCAATAAAAGATAAAGCAGCTCCACGCCACGGTGAAGTGTTCTCCCTCCTCAGCCCCCTCACCGTCACGGGGTCAGCAAAGGGACACTGTGGGACGCAATCCTCCCTCATGACCCACCCCATCACAACCCAGTTGGCACCATGAGCTGGTGGACATCATGAAGCACCTCTCCTCGAGCAGCATGCAGAGTTTGGGAGTTGGGGATGTTTAAGAACAAGGCCCTTCCCTTGCTTTAGTCTGGGCCTAGCAACATGAAAAGCCTTCCAGACCCATCTGAGTATTTGTGCAATGCCCAGCTTCAAGCCTGGACACAGTTATAGGAGCTTTCCTGCAGGAGAACTGACAGTACACAACTTTGAGATACTTTTCCTTTTTTTTCCCCTCTCGTTTAACTCCTACCTAGAGACACAATATTAAGTAATCACTGACCAGGCCATAATTCAAGAACATGACCTCAACCTCTGACCTGCCACTGCCTCCTGCTGAACTCTTTAGTCTGAAAGTACCAAAAATACATCAGCTTTGGGAATGGCTTGCTCTAAAGTCTTGTGTTCTTCTTCAGGGTTTCTCAGTTGAGATACAGATTCCAGAAAACACTGTGGATAAGTTGTTGGTTTGTTTTTTTTTTTCCCCCTCCAGGACAGTTACTTTAACTTGAAATTTCGATTGAGCTAGCAAAAGCTTCACTTTGGAAGATAGTTTGGATATTCTCTGGCTATGAAGTGGGACATGCAGAATCACATGGACTATAGATTAAAGACTAGCAAATAGGGGAAAATCAGATATTCTAAATAACCTGAAGAGATGGAGATGGTGTCTTTCCATCCTGTGATGACTCTCAAACCTATCGATTGCCTTTGTGTACACCATCCATCATTGTTAATTTTCAGAGCTGATGCTTTTAGCTGAATTTCCTGTCCAGTATCAATACCAAGAATCTCCACACGACTTCTGAGTATCAAATAACCAGGAGACCCAGCTCCAACTTCTCCACAGAGGCTTTTTGCCAAGGACACCAGCTCTCTCCTGTAATGCACATGATCTTCTCCAGCTAAAGCCATGAGATATAAAAAATTGGGGTTTTTTTCCTATAGTTTCCTTTGCTGTTCTCTGACTCCCAAGCCATGAGTGCCCTGGTTACTAAAAAAGTCATGCACGCATGTCTTCTGCCAGCATGGTGTCATGTCTTCTGTCAGTGTGTTATTTAGTACTCAGTGTTCCTATTATCTTCAAACTGGCTCTGGATTGGTTCCAAAGATGGCAATGCTATTCATGAAAACTTTGGTGGAGGCTTTCCAGTCTGTCCGAGCAAGGGGTTGGAACAGTGCTGGGTTTGGCAGGGGGAAGGCATGGGGATCAGGGTTTGGTGGGGGGAAAGACAGGGAGTTTTTTTCTGTGTGTGCCAATTATCAGTCTGAGAGGCCGTGTTAGTCTGTCTGGATGAAAGGAATGCTGTGTGATGAGGAAAATGCGAAGCACTGATATGTGGAAGGAGGGAAATTGCTCTCCTAGACAGCAGACATCAGGAGAACTCCCAGCCAGGTTGAGTCCTCTCTCCGCTGTGATTACTGACCAATTTATTACCATGTCTGCTTTTCCAAACAAATAAACAGAGCAGAAACCTGAAACGTGTCTCTATCGGGCTCCAAGATGAGACATTAGCCAAACTTTCATAAATTATAATTTTGAGGAGCTAATTTGGCTATTTCTTTGTCTCCCCAAATGCTGTGACTCTAAGTCAGCATAAGAGCTGCCCTCTCTGGATAGCTCAGTTTTACTATTACCAGAATTATTCAAGCATATTAGCAGACTTCTAGCCAAGAATACCTTGTGGTCTGATGGAAAGTCTTGTTTTCCTTGATTAAATCTCCATTTCCTGTATTTGTTAGAACAAACAAGCAATTGAATATTTTATTAGAAAGAATATGATTTATTTTTGCTAGTTAATATATTTGCTCTGTGACAGAGCCTCAGGGGATGAATATTTTTCTTCGCTGACAGCCCTAAAGGGATGACACTTGCAGAATCTGCTCTCAGCCTGTTCTAGCAGCCTGCAAGTGGTGGGTTTTGCACCACAGAGCCAGTTTTTCACATGCCAAGAGAACTTCCGGTTATGAAAAGAAATCCCACATCATTTTCACCCTCCTGCTTAAGGATTGTGAGGTTTTTATATAACTCCTGGAGAGAAATAAAATATTAGAATTCAAATGAATCTGAATTCAGAATTCAGGCACTGGTTCACTCAGGACTTGCTTCTGAATAAAGGCCATCTCAAATAAAAAAAAAAATATCGTCCCAAACTTCTCTCAACACAGAGTGTACACAATTTAGCCGCCTGCTATCTCTGAAATCAGATCTGGATTCAACATGCACAGCTCCTGCTTGTCTTTTCTTCCCAGGAATGACACCATGAGGGAAGAGGCAGTGTGTTTAACAAAGCTGTTATGCAGTTTACTGATTGTGATTATTCAAGGCAATTGCTTTGAAGTAACAGCTTAGTGCAGAGTGACAGTAAACAAGATATAGAGATACAGCTAGATGAGAAGAAAAATAAATGGCAATTAGGATTGATATTCTAGGTGTGGGAAACGCCAGTAAAACCTCAAACCCCAGCAATGACACTCTGCATTTGTGTTGCCACTGCCCCACAGGATCTCCAGGATGCATCACAAAAGGCGGTTTGATAACTCTGAACCCTTAAACACCAGGCAAACATCAGCCCAGCTGCTGTACAGCCAAGAACAAAGGAAGGGGAGCCCTGATTACACCTCCTGCGCTAATGCTTGGGGCTCTCCTGGCCTGTGTCAGTAACAGTGTGGTCAGAGGGACCAGGGCAGGGATTGTCCCCTGTGCTGGCACTGCTGGGGCACCTCCAGTCCTGGGGGCAGTTTGGGTCCCTCATGACAGGACATTGGAGCTGGAGCACGTCCAGAGATGGGAATGGAGCTGAGGAAGGGTCAGGAGCCTCGGGAGAGGCTGAGGGAGCTGGGAAGGGGCTCAGCCTGGAGAAAAGGAGGCTCAGGGGGAACTTCTGGCTCTGCACAACTCCCTGCCAGGAGGGGAGAGCCGGGCAGGATCAGGCTCTGCTCCCAGGGAACAGGGACAGGATAAGAGGAAATCGACTCAGGTTGTGCCAGGGGAGGTTTAGTTGGAATATTAAGAAAAATTTCTTCACCAGAGTGGTTGTCAAGCATTGGAACAGGGTGTCCAGGGCAGTGGTGGAGTCCCCATCCCTTGAGGGATTTATGAAAGAGGTGTGGGTGTGCCACCTGGGGACATGGGTTAGTGGTGGCCTTGGCAGTGCTGGGAAGGTGGTTGGACTTGAAGATCACAGAGGGCTCTTCTAACCTAAACCGTTATGAGATTCTATTCCTTAAACAACTTCAACAACATTTAAGTTCCAGACAATGATAAGGAATTCAGACTGGCTCTCGACCTCCAGCACAGTGAATGCAGAGGAGCTGGGCACTCTCCTCAGACAGGACATGATAAGGATATTTTCTAAATTGTCACTTCCTCTCCCCTTTCCTTGCACTGGGGACTAAGGGCTGGCTGTCGTGGGCAGCTTGGGGCTGAACTGTTTCACACTGATAACAAAGTGTGTCTGTGCAAACACTGGCGTGGCTGAGGGGTTACCATCCAACCTCAGAGAATTGTGGAATGGACCTTTAGGATTATCCCATTCCAGCCCCCCCGCCATGGGCAGGGACACCTTCTGCCATCCCAGGCTGCTCCAAGCCCCATCCAACCTGGCCTGGAACACTGCCGGGGATCCAGGGGCAGCCACAACTTCTCTGAGCAACCTGTGCCAGGGCCTCACCACCCTCACAGACAAGAATTCCTTCCCAAAATCCCACAATATCCCATCCATTCCTGCCCTCTGGCAGTTTGAAGCCATTCCTCTGCGTCCTGTCACTCCAGGCCCTTGCCCAAAGTCCCTCTCCAACTCCCTCGTAGATCCTCTACACAGAACCTCCGATTTTTGCTGGGAGCTCCTGAATATTCTTAACCCACTAAAATTATACATGTTTTCTTCTCATCCAGAACCCCATTTCTCCTGTGAACAACCAGAGATGAACATGGAGGAGGCCAACGCAGGAAAACAACGCCTTCAGTATGCCAACAGCTCCTTCCTAACACTGGCATGAGAGCCAGCCTGTAAAACCCTGGAGAGTTAAGATTCACCCCAATATTAACCTTTTCATTTATATTTCCTCCTGAGCATTCCTGCATCAGAGGTCTGTGAAATGCCACTGTTCCAAGGGGCAAAGCAAAGAATTACAACTTATCACGAACACAGAACGCAGAACATTGCTCTCTCTTTTCCCTTTTGTTCCCACCTAATTCTATTTTTTAGAGAAATTATTAAAACTAATTGCATTATTTAATCCCATCACATGAAATCCTCCAGTGTTTCATTAATCAATGTAATCAAGCCAATCAAAATAGATAAAGATCTTTTAGCAGGCTTTGATGAGATTTTATCAAAATCTCAGTGCATATTGTGAAGTCTTATCCTCAGAAGCAAACTACACTGTAGGATGTGGAAGCTTTATCAAGCAGGCACTAATAAAACAGATGATGCTTGGGCCATTTTAAGAGGCTCTCCATATTAAACTAATAACAGCAACGCTTTTGTATTTTATATATAGGAATATAAAAGCAAATGGAAACAACATTCATTTTGTACCCACAGAAAGATTGCTGTAAAGCAATCAGGTTTTTTAAGTAATGAAGAAGATGCAAGTCTGTGAGCCAGCAGACCATAAAGCCACAACACTGTAAGGAAAAAGCAGTGGGTAATGCCAGAGTTAGATCAGAATAGCTGTAAGTGAGGAGCCTTATTAAAAGCACAAACCATTTCCTTTTAAATGTAGTACTCCCACCCCACATCTGATCATAAATAAATATGGATGGAAAAGCTGTGCCTTGTGCAACATTCCCCCTCCAGGCCATAGCTCCCATTCTTCATGGTTTTGCCTCACTAACCAGGGGTATGAGGTACTGAAATTACTACAAAAATCAAACCTAAAGGGGCATTGATGGAATACAACACCATAAATCCAGGCAGTTTCTCAGTCCAGTGTGGCTTAGGGGACCCCAAAAAAAGTCACAACCCAGGGAAGAGACCTTGAAGCACCAAAGAAATCATCCTGACAAGGAGCACTCACTGCCTCCAAGGCAGAGATAGATGAAAAATAAGCACTGCCTTCTCTTACATCTACCTCTGCTGTTCTTCCAGATGAAAGCAGCGCAAGTTTCACCACTGCCTTCCATTTAAAGGCTCCAAATCCTCCAGAGCCAGTTGGAGTTTTATTCTCCTTCCCTTTTTTCTCTTAGTCTACAGCACAGTTCAACATTGGCCATATCCAGGAGTTCAGCACTTCAAAAGGCACAGTCAGAGCTGAACAATGACCAAACCCAGGGGAAATACTGACAGAGAAGGATCCTGGGTTTATTAAAAATCGGGCAACACTTGATTGCTGAGAAAGCTGCTGGGCTGAGTGTGCAGGTAGCAGCTCAACAACAGAAAATCTAATGAGTCCAGTAATTTTACCTTATGTTGTGTTTTAGCTTCAATTCTGCCTTGGAAAAGGTTTAAAGTGGAATTAACCTTGTCTTGATCACAGGCAAACTTTGAATTTCCTTTCCTTTCCTTTCCTTTCCTTTCCTTTCCTTTCCTTTCCTTTCCTTTCCTTTCCTTTCCTTTCCTTTCCTTTCCTTTCCTTTCCTCAAGCACCCAGAGAGTACAGCTCAACTTAAAAATAAAACCAGGGCTGAGCAAGGCAAGATGTGTCAGCCACAGGGATAGGTGAGGTCTCCATAGCTGGAAAAATAACATGGGAAGTGATGGAAGAGCAGCTGTGGGCACCTAGAGCCGGATCCACCTGTCTTGGCTGTGTACTCCACAGCTGCTGCAAAATTGGACCCTTCCAAACAGAGACAGAGTTTTGCTTTGGAAGAGTTGTTAAATTTACACTCAAACTCAACTCCGTGTTGCCAGATCTCATCCAGGATCCCAATGGTGCCAAAACGTCACTTCACATGAGCTGAAATCTGAGAATTCTAGTTAAGGATGCACAAGGGCAAACAACTCTGAAAACGTTTTCCAGCAGTTTGAAACACCGGAGATATTCTCAGTGTGGTCCCGCTGAGTGGACTGTGATGAGCAGGGGCTCCCACTAACCCATTAGAGCCAACCTGAGGATGGGTTTATTACATGAACTGATTAATTAACGTGGCTTCTCATGTCCTAACTGCTGTCATCAGAAAGAAAAGATTTGTTTCATCTAGATGTTCACACAGACGTTTGGGGTTTGTACAGGGTGGCTTTCAAATGCCATAATTTTGCAGTATTTTTTTTCATTCTATTATTGTGGGTTTTACTGTGATTTTGAGATGCTTAATTGCAACAAGGTGAGGCATAAAAATCTGTCTTCGATGGCTTTGTTTTCGTTGTTAAGGCTTTAATTTATCAGGAGGGGGAGAGGTGATGGTGGGAAGCTGTGATCCCAGTCATCCCAGCCCGCCACGCCGCCGCTCCTTGGACAGCAATCACAGGAGCTCAGCTCAAGCTGTGGACAAGGGTTTTCCAAGCAGCAGCATCTGGCTCCCTGGCAAGAGGAACTGGCGGCCTCATGGATCACATCGGAGTGGGAAAAGGGCTGAGGGACTGTCTGGGTTGCTCTGTCCTTGTCTCAGTTACGTTTGCCTTGGAGGGGACGTGAATGTCCCTACCCAAGCCCCAGTGCTGGTGGCCTCCACTCGCCCCTGCTTCCCCCTGCCACCAAACCAGTGCAATTCCAGATTTCTGAAGTGGAAATTCGTGCCCCACGAGCCACATCTCTCACCCACACAGAAGGATGACCAACAGCCTGTGGATTTAAGGATGAGCATCAGGGCACTGCAAAAACCTGCCAGATGTTTAACATAGCAGTGCTTCTATGAATATTTAGTCAACCAAAGTATCTCCTGATTTGTTTTTTTTTTTCTTTTTTTCCCCAAAAATCTTTGCCTGTTCACGTTGGGGATGGTAAATACACTGTCTGCAGGTGGTGGTGGTTTCAGGGATGCTGGGATGGATGCTGCTGGATGCCAGGCTCTGAGCAGGGATGAAGCGTTTTACTCACACCTGCTCCCCCCATCCTTGACTCCCCCCCACCAGTGAAACAATCAGACTTGCACAATACTCCGCATTTTTTTAAAAAAAATTTAATATAAACACAACCCAAACCTGCTCATATTAAAGCAATTAAAGAATTAAGGGATGTCACAGCAAGTGGGGAGAACTAAGCTATTATTTTGTTTCTTGATAAAGGGAAAGTTCACTGAAAATTTGAGTGTCATGCCACTCAAAACTATTTGTGATTATGGGGGAAATTTGGGAAATAAGAAAGTCTTCATTCCTTTGGATGTTTTTTAAGGAAGGCTCGCTTTCGAAAATGCCCATAGTTTGTACGTGTGGTTTTTTTTAGTTTGGTGGTTTCTTTACTTCTTCTAAATTAACTTTTTTGTTATTAGTTTAAAACAGCATTTTCCTACAAACCCCCCCCCCCAAAAAAAAACCCAAAACAAAACAAAAAAAACTAACAAAAAACCCCAAACAACAAAAAACCCTAAACTGAGCTTTTAAACTAGTTAAATAGCCTAAAAATAAAATACTTCATGTCAGCTAAGCACAATGTCTGTGACTGATTCAAAATCACATTTCCAAGGGGTTTTAGATTACCTGTAAAATCTGAAAAAAAAATATATGTTTTCAGCTCTGTATAGTCCACTTTTATCCTGACAGTTTTCTGCTTCAGTCACCAAAAGGAAAACACATTTTCCCCCCAGCTCCACGTGTATGGTGCTGAAAACCTCACCAAAGGATTTAGGATTAATGCACCAACCTTTCCACCAGCCAGACAAGTCCCGTGTGCAACTGCAGAGAAGAAGAGGTTGGAAACTCAGGTCTAGAGCAGATGAATGGGTTGGTACTGGATAAGCGATTTCTAAGAAAGATCCTGTGAAGAAGTTCAGGCTGAAAGTTGTGTGCATAGAAAAGGGTAATCCCAGCTGTCAACCAGGTGACCACGTAGGGGCATCACATGAGGAAGGTTTTGTAAGTGAGAACCATTCGCAGGTGGTTTAAGATCTTTAAAAAGATTCAGCAAGGAGGGTTTGCAGCCTTAAAGGGGGAAATAATGTAATAATTTAAAAAAATTTAAAAAAGGAAAATATAAAAGATGCTTTTGCCACAAGAGTGACGAAACACAGAAAAATCAAAATACCAACTGAAATTTGATGGATTTATAAGTATTCCTTTGGCACAAATAATTGGAATTGCATGATCTATATTGCAATATTTGTGTTGGTTTCAACAAATTCGGAATCTGGTCTCACCTTTCCTCTCCCAGGCCTCCCACAGGGGCAAAATTCTGTCTCTAAGAGGAAGCACTTCCACAGCCACTGCTGCCATATTCCCTGAGAAACCAAAACAGCCAGGCCCTTTTCCACTTCTCCCACAGGGACACTGATGATTTTAGTGCACAAAAGGAAAATGAAAACATTTCAGTGAAAGGAAAAAACACACAAGGCTCTTAATTCACATAACCCAAGGTACCCTGTGTGCTGGATCCAGGTGCTAACGCAGGAGGATGCCCAGTTATCCTGAGGAACAAATCCGGGCAGCTCCCTCAATATTCCTCCATCTTTTGCAAAGTGAAAAATTCCCAGGGTACAAATCTGCAGGTCCTAGTTAAGGCAAATGAAGCCAGTGGAAGCTGCACGGTCTGGATGTGTGGCAGAGCTCCCTCAAAGTCCGGGCTCACCACAGAGTCATGGAATATCCTGAGCTGGAAGGGACCCACAAAGATCATTGAGTTCAACCCCTGGCCCAGCACAGGGCAATCCCAAAAATCCCACTATGCCTGCAAAAGCAGCCCTTGGCAACGTTTGTGAGGCTGGCTTTTGGAACAAGTACGTTTGCACTCCTGCTCTGCCTCAGATGTGCAGCCACATGAGTTTTTACACATCCTTTGGTTAAACCTGAGTGAAATTTAGCACTCTGGGACATCATGTGGAGTTGTCCATTTGTCTCTAAACTGCCTAAATCGTGCTTTGTCCAGGACTGTAGAAGTGTAGTTTGAAATTCCTCCTCCGGAAGATGCTGTGGGTGTTAATTCATTGGGCTTTGAAGCCTGGGAAAGGGATGCCAGTGCATCTGTGAAAGGGATGGAGGAACCAGACCAGTCCTCTCACAAGCTCTTTTCTTGACCTTCACTTAAGGGGCAGCTCCTCCCCTGAAAACTGGAGACAAAACATCCCTGTGTCACCAGGTGTGGTGAGAGTTAATTCATTAGAACTGGCAGGAAGTTCCAATGCCAGATTAAATTCGTAATTAATGATAATTGGAAGTATTTCATAGGATACCGAGTAATAACTAGAGTTTCATTCAGCATGACCTTCTCTTACTGGCTCAA
This sequence comes from Donacobius atricapilla, assembly GCA_013397315.1. NCBI lineage: Eukaryota > Metazoa > Chordata > Aves > Passeriformes > Mimidae > Donacobius > Donacobius atricapilla. Next base: position 446,458 of record WBMY01017124.1, read on the forward strand.
CCATAAATGCCTGATTATTGGTCAACTGTTTTTTCCCAATCCATAACGTCCTTGTCCACATTTTTCTAAGGGGTCCTGCTGCATTTCTCAAAACCATTTTGACACTTCCATTCCAGACTGACTTTTCCTTCCAGATTTTGAGTAATGGGCAGGTTTGACAAAATGATCACATCTGAAGCAAAACATATACAAGCTTCCAAGGCTCAGTGTCACCAAACAAAACCCATATTCATGGGATTTTTTTTCTCAGAAATATTTTTTCCTCAAAATAAAGGCCCACTTGGGCTTTAAAAATAACTTTTCTGCTTGAGAAACACCTTGGAGTTCTATTTACTTTAATAAATGGACTTGGATTTGTGCTCTTAGTGCATGCAGAAAATCTGGTGTTAAAAGTCCTGAGTTTCATCGATAATAATTCATACATCAGCCACTGGGAAGTGTTTTTGAAAGGCAAGGGCAGAGTAAAATACCGCCAGTGGTGTTTATATTAGCTCTTTTTTAATCTAATAGGCTTTATATAATAACTCCTGTAACAATTAATCCAAGCACAGAGGCTGAAACTATCTACAGTGCAAGAGGATAGCATGAAAATAAATTATTATATTAAAAATGCGCTTTTAAAAGGTTTAAAAGTCCTTAGTTATATGAAAGGAATCGACCTTCTTCCTTTTGTAGTGTTCCTGCAGAAAAGAACTGCAGTGATTTAAGGGGAATTGAGCAATTATATTGTTATACTAATATGCTATAATTTGCATTTCTTGATAACGCCTATGTCAAAAAATGTTGGAAAGTTGCATTTCAATAAAATATTTCAATTGCTGACATAGCCTGTGACTGTCTGTGTTACATAAAGACATACTGCAGCTTATTCCAGATTTCTCATCAGATATCAAACACGTGGATTTATGGACTCTATAGAGTAAATCACAGCCAATTGTAATTCCTAATGGTGGAGTTACAGGAGCCAACTCCCAGCGCCATGCACAGGTAGGAAATCTGGAGTAGCGGTCCAAAATCTGACAGGTGGTCCTAAAGCAAAGTATTATGCAACAAAAATATGCCAGGGCTGAAAAGTCCTTCAAGAACCAAAATGGGGCTGAAGCTGCACTTTCCTCCGTTTCACCAGAGATAAGAGCATGAACTGGTGAAGTGAAAATAACCACAAAATTGCTTAGGGTGGAAAAGACACCCAGCATCATCGAGTCCAACCTGTGACTGCCACCACCTTGTCACCCAGCCCAGAGCACTGAGTGCCGCATCCAGTTTTTCCCTGGACACCTGCAGGGATGAGAACTCCACCATCTCTCTGGGCAGCCCCTTCCACTGCTCAAAAAGCCCTTTCCATGAAGAAATTTTTCCTGATGTCCAATCTGAACCTCTCCAACTCCATCCTCCTGCTCACACACTCTCCCACCCATGCCAGCCCTATCAGTACTCCACCTTCCTCCTCCTCTCAGCCACAGGCAGGGCTGAAGAAGCAGTTTCAGCCCTTTCCCTTCTCCCAGAAGTTTGCCTTGGCACAAGCCATTGATGCCAGAGAACTGGAGCAGAAAGGTGAGCCAGAGCTTTGGCCCTGGTCCTCCCCCCAAATGAACACCTGCAGCCAGCCCCCCCCTTACCCATCCTTGCCATAGCAAGCTGCAAATCAATCATCACCATATTCTGGTTTTTATCTTACTGCCTCATCCTGACAGCCCTGGGTTTGCACACAGGAAGAGAGGAACCTCAGGGTTTGGAGGATGCTGTCCATATCTCATCTGTCCACATCCATACATCCAAAATACCCCTTGGGCAGCCACAAATGAGCAGGAACACTTTGGATGACCGAGCTGAAGGACCTCAGAAGGATTTTGCTCTCACTTGGTTGGGTTGTCAGCACCTCCTGAACTCAGACCTCTCTTGCTATGTCATTCAAGTTGCCACATCATCACTGCTCCACCTGAGCAAGGCACTGAGAGATGGACAGTGGGCACAGTAAAATACATGGGCAGGGTTGTGTTACCTACAGGCTCCTGCATTTCACCTGTGGATGCAAAAAGCTGCGACAGAGGTGTCACCTCACACCAAAAAGGACTTGAAGAACTGACCACCACAGGCTGGTGTGGGTTCAATATTTCTGAGCCTGAATTTCAGTTGCTAACCATTGCTGGCTCCTTTCCCAAGGGAAAGCTGTCAACAGTTTTCTCTTTTCAAAGCATCTCTCTCTGTTTCTCAGCACAGGCTCAGCAAACAGTGTTCCCTTTGCCATAACAACTGTCCCCAGGGGTTGTTTCCTATTCCTGAACCAGTGGAGAGCAGTGTCAGTGCCATGGACCAATAATAGACCTTTTTACACAGCATGTTCTAAAAGAAACTGTTGGGATTGTAAACAAAGCCTTCTTTCTCTTCTGACAACTCTATGAAGTCAATCTATTTCATGTCCTACCGTGACAGGCCGGAGCAGCTCAGCAGTGAAGGTGGCTTTGTTGCCTCAATACAGGTGCGCAGTGTCACCTGAGATGCCTCTGGGTGTCCCTGCTGGCACCCAGCTGCTGAGCCAGGGGGGCACAGATCTCCTGCAAGTCCTCTGGGGTGGGGGTCTCAGGGACCTGAGGGCATCTTGGACGCTCCTGGCAGCCTCGTGCAGGCAGCTGACCTGAGCCTGGTGCCACAGCGGTGTGTGGGGACAGGACACGGCCGAGAAATGGCCAGAGTTCCACTCAGACAGCATTTATTTCCCCAAGAAACCTGCCACCAAAGGACCCCATCTCGGCGTTCATCAGTGAGTGCACACTAAAGGAGGGATTTTTTTGCTTCTCAAACAACCTGTTGCTATCAGATTTACCTGCACCAGCAGCAGGGGAACTAACACAGAAAGCAGAAGCATTCCCACATAAACCCCTGCTGCATGCGGTTCACATTCCATGCTTCCCAGACAGAGGCACCAACCCGTGTGCTGCCCATGTCCCCTTCGCGGGGACAGCCTGTCGAGAAACGAGGTGACAGCCCCCAGCACGGCTGTCTCCGGACAGGAATCCGAAAGCCCCGGAAATTCCTCTCCTCCCGTCAAAAATCCCGTTGCAATCAGCCTTCGGAGGAGGCGCAGGGGCCGCGGGAGGAGCAGCGGGAGCGGCGGTGACAGGGAGGAGGTGGCACAGCCCCCGGGGACATCCTCCCGTTCCATTAAGCCCGCGGGCAGAGCAGCCGGGGCTCCGGGAGCAGGCAGGGGAGGGAGATGAAAGGCTCCTGCAAGAAATCAGGTGCAGAGGGTGGGCAGATGCTGCTAAAGAGCAAAGAGACCCGGCCAGGCTCATTTGTCTGGAAGGGAACCAGCAGGAACTTTCTTTTTATCTCCGATTGCGGATGTCAGGGCAGTTCCTAAAGGCCACAGCCAGCCCGGCCCCCACTGCTCTGCCTCTCCCCGCCTGTACAGGCGAGGAAATGGCATCGAGAGGGTTTTTTCGCAGGTAGAAAATCCCCCGCCGGGATGGTCACGGAGCCGATAACTCCGTCCCACCTGCGGGAGCGGGTCGGGCCCTACCCCTGCCGGCAGAGCCCCGGCTGGCGCTGGTGGCTGTTTGTCCATCCTGGCCAGGGGCTCCCGGGGCGAACCGCACCCTGCCCGCCCAGCCCGGCCAGGGATCAGCGCTGCTCCACCCGGGATTTACCGGGGCGTCCCCTTGCCAGGCGGGGCGAGGGGGCACAGCCCCGTCTGCCTGTCTGTCTGTCTGTCTGTCTGTCTGTCTGTCTGTCCGTCTGCCTGCCTGGGGATTAGCCTGGCCGCACCTGGGCCGCCCCCAGCTCTGCTCACCAGGGAGGCCCCAGCCGGAGCAGCTCTCTGCTGCGGGGGCTGCCGGGCCACAGCTGTCTGTCCGTCTGTCCGGGAGGCGTGGGTGGGCATCGCTCTGCCCACCCGACCTCCATGTCTGTCTGTCTGAGAGCGCTGGATGGGCACTGCTTCACCCATCCTACCGTCATGTCTGTCTGGCTGTCTGTCTGGGAGGGCAGCCACGCACTGTCCTGTCCATCTGTGTGGGGATGCTGGGCACAGCCCTATCTGTCTGTCTGTCCGTCTGTCTGGAGGGATGCTGGGCACATCCCCGTCCACCTGTCTGTCTGTGAGAAGATGCTGGGCAGAGCCCTGTCTGTCTGTGAGGGTGCACTGGGTACTGCCCTGTCCGTCTGTCTGTCTGTGAGAAGATGCTGGACACAGCCTTGTCCATCTGTCTGTCTGTGAGGGGATGCTGGACACAGCCTTGTCCATCTGTCTGTCTGTGAGGGGATGCTGGGCGCTGCCCTGTCCATCTGTCTGTCTGTGA
>WBMY01017124.1:474343-502818 GCA_013397315.1 Donacobius atricapilla
AAAAAAAAAGGAGAGGGATGCAAGGCAGGCAGGACCGTGCCATTGCCAAAGGGTGGCAGAGAATTTCAAGCTTTGAGAAGCCAAGCAAGGAGGTGTCAGCAAACAAACTCAAGCTGGTTCACCTTTCAGCAGAGCTGTTCATTGCTTTGCTTTGACAAAGAGGGTCCTGACGTCCTTCCCACCTCCCCCTTTTCAGTGTCTCCTAAATGTGTTTTCACGGGTTGGCAGCCGCCGGCAGCAGCCACACAGGCTCCTCATGCTGCAGGGTTGTGTCTCTTCCACATGCACATCTTTTCAATGGAGGCATTTTAGTAGCCTGAGTGACTCTGACAGAATCGAGACCAAATGTATACGTAGCTGGGTGAGCAGATCTCTGAGGGAAAAAACATATCCAGGGAATGGGCAATCACCTCTCCCCGGGGATGGAGCAGCCTGCCACATTGCAGTGGCTCTGTGCTCTGCAGAGCAAATCTGTAGATTTGTTCTTGACAAATTCACATCAGCTGCCTCTTGTCAGACAGTATTCTCCATAAATTGGATAGTCACAGAATGAAAAAGTTAAAACAATTCTAGTTTGAAGGGACCTTTGTGCATCTCCAGTCCTAGATCCTGCTCAATGTAGAGCAAACTTCAAAGTTAAATCACATTGCTTTGGTCAAATTTTGAATATCTCCGAGGATGGAGATTCCTCTCAGGCTCTCTGCTCCCTGTCTGGGGACTTGGCTCACACAGAGGAGTTTTTACCTGTCTGGTGTCTGTGATGGAGAGGGAGCCTGAGGGATCACTGTCCCCTCCTGCACAAGCCCACAACTCCAGCTGAGTGGGGGATCATTTGCCCCAGCTCCCTCAAGCACCGCTCTCTCCTGCTTTGTGCCCATCACAGAAATACTCCTTGGAATCACAGAATCCTAGAATGGATTGTGGTGGAAGAGGCCAAAAAGAAATGCAGAATCACGTGATCTTTAAGGCCCCTTCCAACACCAGTGCTGCTCCCTGGCTGGATATGGGATATGGATATGGGCATTAAGGGCTTATGGCAGAGTCAGAGGTGTGCAGAGGTAGGACCAGGTGGTCTTTGCTCTGTTCTGTTTTGAGAAGCCCCATTGAGCAATCCCACAGTGTCCCCCCTAGGAGGGACATCCACCTCCAGCCAGCTGCTGGAGGGCAGTGTCCTCATGGACCCACCTCTCTCCCATGTCAAACTTCCTAATGATCCTTCATGGTGTCTGGGACATCTGCAAGGGTGTTCCAGAGATTCCCCTCACACTGCACTGGACCAGAGACAGCAGAGAAGGTCTTGGAGTGTTATATCTTGGAGTGGCATCATCTTCTCTGTATCCTTGTTCACATGTCCCAGCAGTGGCAGCATCGAGGTATTAAAGTGACTCTGGGGGAGAATTTTTGCTTTCTGCTCTCTGTGTCTTACACAGGCCCCTGGTGCTGCCCTTCTTAGCTGAAGGCATTGCTATGGGATTCCTTCTGCCACTCCACACCGTGTCCCAGCCCCTGGCCAGCCCTCACAAGTGAGCCTGTCCCTGTGGGGTCTGCAAGGCAGAGTTCCCAACTCAGTAATGCAAACACCTCATGCCTCCCCTCCTCTTGATTTCGTGTAACAAACAGTATCTCATTCTGCTGGGGATCCCACAGCTCCTCAAGTACCTTTATCAGCTGCTCCAGGATCCCTGGCAGAATTCCTGGAGATGCTGTTTCACTCAGACCTCTTCCCTTTTCCCCATGAGCCGGTTAAGATTGGTTTTCTCACATTCATCTCCGTGGTCAGCTGCCTGTGCAGATGTTTCCATCTTGAAGGAGGCTGTCTGTCCACAAATCCAGCATTTCCACTTTGCTTTCTTCTCCAGTTGCTGATGTTTTCTTGTCTGTCATTATCATGGAACCATAACGTGATTTGGGTTGGAAGGGACATTAAAAACCATTTTTAAGGTTCTAATCCCCTGCCACGGGACTGTCCCCTGCAGGGATACCTTTCACTATCCCAGGCTGCTCCAAGCCTTGTCCAACCTGGTCTTGGACACTTCCAGGGATCCAGGGACTGCCACAGTTTCTCTGGGCACCCTGTGCCAGAGCATCACCACCCTCACAGGGGAAGAATTCCTTCCCAATCTCCCATCCATCCCTGCCCTCTGGCAGTTTGCAACCATTCCCTGTGTCCTGTCCCTCCATCCCTTGTCCCCAGTCCCTCTCCAGCTCTCCTGGAGCCCCTTCAGGCCCTGGAAGAGGTTCTGAGCTCTCCCTGGAGCCTTCACTTCTCCAGGTGAACACAGCCAGCTCTCCCAGCCTGGCTCCAGAGCAGAGGGGCTCCAGCCCTTGGAGCATCTTCATGGCCTCCTCTGGACTCACTCCAGCATCTCCAAATCCTTCTCATGCTGGGATCCCCAGAGCAGGATGCAGAAGTGACAGAACAGTTCTGTGCTGCTGGCAGGGATGGACATCTTAGTGTTCCTGATTTACCAACAAGGCATGGAGACACTGTAGGTAGGACTGGTTGCCTGTGGGCTCTGTTTGGGATCAGCTGGGTATCTCAGGCACATCTCCAGTCTCCAAAGGTGAGCTACTGCTAATACCTCAAAAATTTGCATTTTCCTTGGCAGTCAGAGCTGGTGGTCCCAATCCTACACCTGGAAAAAGGGAGCAGCCCTTAAAAGCTTCTGTTTTCTGCCATAATTCCATAGCTGCAGGGACTGGTGCAAGAGCCCGGCTCTCATGCTAGAACCGCAACGTTGTGTTCTCATTATGCAACTGCTGTATTTTAATAGAAACCTCTTTTTTAGGCAGTCTCAAAAACAGTCAGGTTTTTTTTTCCCTTCCTTCTGTCAAATGACCAACTTAATAATTCACTAGTTGTGCTGGGATTAGGCACTTCGGGCCACACTCTGGATTTCTTATCTTTAATGTAGTTCTCGACGACAACTTCTGCACTTAATCCCCTGACAAAACTCCCTTTGATTCCCGCGACAGGCGCTCGCGGAGATCAAACGCGGGACTCTGCTCTGTCAGGTAGAGCCAGGCGAATATTTTGTGACAAATAATTTACCCACAGCCTTTCTCCTCATTTTCCCTCCACAAATTGTCCATTCAGCTGAGGCTCAGGGCTGCTGATGGATTTGTTTCTGGCTGCACAAGTGCAGGTTCAATGAGCTGCTCGTGAGAAAGAGCCTGAGAACATTTAAAGAGCTTCGGTGCTCGTGGGCTTTGACCTCGCTCATGATCAGCTTTGGGCTGAGCCCACCTCACCCCACAAGTGACATCAGCACTCGTGAGTCATCCCCTCATGTTTCTGTTCCAGCTTGGAAGAGCAGTGACTCTCTGAGCCCAGACATGCAGTGCAAATAATCTCTCACATCACCTTAAAATTTCCTGTTCCATGGGTGTGCTGTAATGTGTGTGCCTGATAGGGTTTTTATCACTTTCCCTTCTAAGAATAGTCTCCAAAACCAAAGCAGAAGGATGTGCAGAGATAAAGGGACCTGGTTTCCATGTGGGTTCATGTCTGGCAGGGACAAGGGGCACTCATTGCCCAGGATTGTCTGCACCCCACATTGCATGTCCAAAGATTGAACACACTTCCCATTTTTATCCTTGCATTGCTGTGGCACTTATACCAGTTTAACCATCTAACTGAGCATTACTAGTATCTCTGCGTGTGTTACATTAATGCAATCTGGCTGCTTAAGGTGGAGGAAAAATTAGAAGTTAGTATTAATTGGGAATTCGTTCTGATGTGGAATGACTCAAGCAATATTATGACTGTACTTTCACAGGCAGGAATGCTTTATCTTGCAATTCATGTCAACCCTAGCTCTTTTTTCTCCCCTTTTAAAAATAGATTAAATGCCCAAAATTCTCAAAATGCACCAAGGTGGGAACTTTAAGGTCTCCATTTATTTTCCAAACAGCCCTGGTAACGCCTGCAGGGAGCAGAGAGCAGTGCTGTCTTACCAGGGCCCACAGAGACGCTTCATTAACCCAATTAAGCAGGTGGATGGAGAGGGTCTCTCTGATAATTTACACCTTACTAATGAAGTGTGTGACTCTTAATCTCCTCCAAACAAGATACACTCATGAAACACTGGTGCAAGGAAAGGGGAAATTAATTAGGTGAAAAAACTATGAGATTATAGCAGAGGGATTCCAACGAGGCAACTGTAACATGGCTGGTGATTCATTTGTGCCTGTCTTAAATTAATGTCTGAGCTGTCAAGTAAATAAGACCCAGCATTATTTTGGCTTAAAAGACATTCTCACCAGGCCTAGCACAAGGCACCCTATTTTACTGCATGACACACCATTTTCCATGCCCCAGCTGCCTGAACGGCCCTGAGGTGAAACGATCCCACCTCGAGCAGAGTTTGGCCTTTCCCTAAGATGTCTGGTGGAGGGCTAGAAGGAGATACTTACTTTATGCCACCATTTTCAGTGCAGTGACAGAAATGCCTGCCTGGCATTTGTGTCACAGAAATGTCTGCCTGGCTGCCAGGCTCACATTTGGGTCAGGGAGCTGTGGTTGTCCCAGCCCTGGAAGTGTTCGAGGGCAGGTTGGATAAAGCTTGAAGCAACCTGGCCTTTCAGGTGTCTCTCCGCCCAAACCATCCTGTGATTCTATGAAATCAGTCAGCAGAGACCTTCAACAACCTGAAGGCTGGATGCCCACAACAACACGACTTCCTCTGGCCTTCAGTGGCACTGGAAGACCCCTGCAAAATTTCCTGTCCTGCTTAGGGGCTGGTGAGTGATCTCCCCAAAACTGGGGGTGAGCCTGACTCAGAAAATTATTTTGCACCCTTCAGAAGACGCTGCTCATCTTGTGGTCATGTACAACCCCTCTGCCTCCCAGGAGTCAGGCCTTCAAAGTACATAGAGTGAGGATGCCACCAAAATGCATTTCATCCCTTAAATTGAACTGCTGGCCACTGAAAGATTCCCAGAGAAGCAGATCTGAGCAGATTTAGCGCTGGAAATTGTATTCTGTCCTAAAAGGAACTCAATGAATCCAAGGATTTCAAAGCTTTTGGCAAACACAAATTAAATCAGCAATTAATTAAGCACTCCTCGTAAAATATGATCACTCGGTAATGCCAACTGCGACATACACAAACTGTAAGTCCAGCTCCCCAAAATTATGAGATTGGCTTAAAAAATCACGAGATTAAAACCCCAAATTGTTGCATTTTCTTTATCCACCATCTGGCTTCTCGGCCTCTAGGGTAAACATGCCTCATGTTTTCAACTGCAAGGGCGAGCCACTTACTTAAAACCAGGAAAACTGAGATCCTGGTGCTTCATAATGACTCCAACAGCTCAGGCTTTCGGAGAAATGCCAGAAATCCGAAGACTGATTATAAAATCAGAAGAATTTGCAGTACTGATCACTTGTCACTGAAATGGATTTGGCTCAGCAACTACTTCCAAATGCAGGAATCCAGTGCAGGAGCTGCTGCAGAAGGAATAACAAAGGCTCTCCATCCCAATCAAAACTGCGGGAGAATTTAGGTGGATGAGATACAATGACAGAGGCAGGATGTCGTGCAGTCCTTGCTGGAATTTAGCCAAGGCATGGCAGATAAATACATCAGTTCTCCTGAAAACTCTTCTGGGATTGTTAATTATTACAAATAATTGTTCCTGTCTCTCTGGGAGGTGGTTGCAGGCAACACCACGGTGCCAGGCACTGCCTGTGGGGTGACGGCTTCATATCGAGCCTCAGATGTGAATGTCACCCCCAGAAACCCCACTCCCCCAGTTCCACAGCCCTGACAGACAGTTTGTGTCAGGAAAATCCTGTCTCAGGCTGATCCGACTTAGCTTGTGAGACAGGGCCATTTTGGTGGCAGGGCTGGCAGCCACCGCATTACTGTCTGGGGAAGAATTTACTCTGCAGTGGGAATGGCAAATTATCTGGAGGGAAAAGTAGCTGCAGCAGGGCCATGGCTGGCCAGAACCAGGAAAACAGATTTCAAACTAATGTAAACAGCTTGGGTTTATCACCGGGTTTGCAGGTTCAAAAATAAATATCATCGTTTTCGTGGTGCGAAAGTTGGTTATTTTCCACTGACACTTCGAAAATGTAGTTTTCCAGCGACCTTGAAAAACCACTTTAAATGTATTTTGCAGTAATTTAAAAACCTGAGGTTAATAAAAGAGATTCGGAGAAAGAAAGGAAGCTTCAATTCTTTAAGCAGGCCTATTTGTCAAGGAAAGGAAGATGAACCTTGCAGCCACCTGAGCATCCAAGCACATGTATTTTAGAGAAAACCACTTCTAATGTCTTCGCCACAGCAGGATCCTCTGGGCATCAAGAAGCTGTTTTCTCCAAGGAGAGACATTATAGCAGTGCTTAGGATAGGCTCTGATCTTTGCACCTAAACCTATTTAAAGTGACATTAAGGGTTTTGTGCTGCTATGAAATTACCTTGGGCCAGGGAGAGCCCTCGCTGGCAGCGCGCTCCACGCTCCGCTGTGGGAATCGAGGCACAAACAGGTTGAGCTATGGACAAATTCATGCAGTGAGCAGCAGCCAGGGCTCTTGGAGCAAAAAAGATACAGCCTCTGACTCAGAAGCTCAGTGCTGCAAGGAATGGAGGTGATAAGGGGGAGGGCTGACCTCATTTTTATGGTTTTTCTTTAAGCACCTCTACTAGATGGACCTTCAGGCCAAGCTGCGAATGGTCACTTGTGCTCTTCTGGATTCCACCCCAGCCCAGGAAACCAGCACCAGCAGGAGCTCCCAAACACAGACGGGGCTGGGGGCAGGAGAAGCAGTTCAGATGCAGAAGATATTGGTTGACCTGTGAGCTGTGGACCTCAGAATGCTTCACTCCACTTGGACCCATTCCCTGCTTTCCAACGGATGTTTATGTATTGGATAAAGATAAATAAGGGTCTGTGGCTCGGTAATTAACGTCAGGACCCATCAGTGGTGTGTTTCTCACCTTGGTAGTGCCCATGCCCTCACTATAGAACCAAGCACCTCCCCAAGTTGCTTTCTTTCTCCAGAAGATGCACCAGCAGGTCATGTATAGGTTAAATATGGCAGCTCTCAGGAGCTGTTTTATCCTGTGTGCAAACCTGGTTATAAAGCTTATCAAGAAGAGAGGCTTGGTATCACAGTCTAGTACTCATAATTAATCCTGGAGACAGCACGGATTTAGATTCATTGGGGCTGACTTCAAATTAAAAAGTCACTATTAGCATGTGAAACAGACACCATATGTTACGTATTAACACTGCAGAGGTTACAGAATGTTGTGTATTTTTTGTTTCAAGTGAGATAGGTATAGATATGTCCTTTTCAATGTTTTCTTTCACATAAAGTAGTCTCCATTAGGGGTGGTGGAAGATGACTTTAGAGGGATTGCTCTCGCAGGATCTATTTGTATGCAGACACCCATATAGATGTGGTCCTTGTTTACAGAGCCATTTGGATTTGTACTTATAAAATTGTACTGGGTTTATGTGTATTTTATATGATATTATTACAGCTAAAATACAATACTGATCAGTACACACACCAATCAAATAGAAAAGGCATGCACACATCAAAATATGTGATATATTTACACATACAAATAACCCAAAATACAGAGGGAAATGCTGTCTAAGGATATATTTGGCAGCATCCTGTAAAACCTCATTGTACGGGGAGTTAATACAACGTTCTCAGTGTCTCCAGTCATCTGAAATTTCAGTTTAAAGTTTTTGCACAATCACAGCCAACATAAAATGCAGCAGGAAATCGCCATTAGTCAAATGTGGTCGTCTAATCCCACTGCAAAATGGAGCTTTTTCATTTTTATCCCGCCACGGGTTAGTTTGTGATTTCATATGTCAGATACATCAATTCTGCCAAGGAGAGGAGATGGGGAAGAACAAATTAAAAATATAGCCTCCTTTGCTTCGGGGGAAGTAGGGAGAGCAGGTCTTTGTGGGGAACAGTAATAATGATCTCATTTGAGAGACTTTCTGGGTTTGATTCTTCACTGCCCTTCCTCGTAGTTAATTACACCCTTGCAAACTGAGGGCCTAAGCAGCAAATCCAGATGAACACGTATGCCCTCTTTTCTGCTGGAATTGCACAGGGAAAGTGCACATAGGGACCACGTCCTTGGACATGCCCATGCCAGGGATGAGAGCCCTGACTGGTCACTGATGGAAAAACCTGCGTTTTTATCTCTCCCTCTTTCTTTCTCTCATCTCATTTGCTCCTCACTCTCTCCCACTTTTTAATTCTCTCCCTTCATTCATNGAAAACCTGTGTTTTTATCTCTCTTTCTTTCTTTCCCTCGTCTCATTTTGCTCCTCACTCTCTCCCACTTTTTAATTCTCTCCCTTCATTCATGCAACCACTGGGATAAATACAGCAACAGCCCCTCTCTTCCCAGAGCCTCATGCTTGGGAGGATATTTGTGTGTGCCACACTCTGCTTGACGATTTGTCTTAAGATAATTATTTCTAATGGCTGTTGTTGTTTTTCCTGCAGAAACTGTAATGTAGCCCCTTTTGTCTCATTGGCTGGAGCCTGTTGTTTCTGTAAGAAAAACAATAGGCCCTCAGATTAGGACTGCATATTATGGCTCTACTAGCACAGCAGGCTTTTGGTATTGGTACCAATCCTATCAATTCCTGGCATCCTTCCCCCTTTACTCCTGGTAATTAATCTTTTCATGAATGCTGTCACATTTAGAGCCATTTCATTAAGTTCCTGCTTCCTACATTTTTATGTAACTCCCCGCATCCCTCATCTGCTCCATCAGCTGGAGAGAGGCAGTGCCGGGTGGTGGGGTGGCTCATCCCTCTTCCCTTCCCGTGGAACAGGCAGTCCCATCCATGAAGTCACACGCCAATGACAGACAGGCAGACTCATGCTTCAGACAGCCTGAAAGGGGCAAAATTGAGCCATCAAAAATTAGGAAAGGCCCCTAAGAATGAAGGCAGTGGGATGTGATGCCCGTCTCCCAGATGTATGTGCGTAGCAAAGGCTGGATAGGCAGGGACTTAACACACCTTGTGCAAACACAAAGGGGTTTTCATGTGAAACACTGCAGGTTTCTCAAAGCAGGGACAGGATTTTGGGACAATCACTTCTTCCCGCCGAGCACTGGTGCTCCTCCTTCCTCCTCCTCAATAAGCATCTCCCACAAAATGCACCAGCTTCAAACCATTTCTCTAAAGCAGGAGGTTTTCTGGGTAAGCGGAGGAAAAAGAGGTTTAAAGCCCTTTTTGCTGCTGTCCCTGCAGACTGTCATTCCTGGTTGTGGAAGGGAGGTGGGTTGGGTGGTCACACACAGCCTGTGGCTGCAGTGCACATCTTCTTAGGGCACAGCAGCGGGGTGAGAGACAAAAGCTTGTATTCCCAGCCCTGCCTCAAGTGACCTTGTGCAACCTCTTAATTACTGCAATTACTTGCCTCCTGAGATGACATTATTAGGCCGTGCTCGGTAATAAGGGCTGTGAAGTTCACAGAATTATTCGTGCCGGTTAGTGGAAGAGCAGAGAGTAAAACACCCAGACATCTTGTGGCTCCCAAACCAGCCCGGGGTCAAAAGGGGTTGATTGCTGGCTCTTCCCTGAAATTTGGAGTTGCTGGTGTCCCAGTGTCAGGTTTGGAGCTGGGATTTTTTCAGTGTGGCATCTGCAGTGAGGGTGACTGAAGGGCTGTGATGTGGCTGCACCTAAACCTGTTTTACCAGGGACAGAAAACAGCACCTGTCCCCCTCCAGTGCTGCCCATCTGCCAAATTCCATGTTTCTCCTAAATGGTAAAATACCAATTACAAAATTTGAAAGGGTTAAACCCAAATGCTGCTGAAGCCAATTTTTAGCATTAGCAACACTAATTCAAAACTCCAAAAGGCTGGGGCATTTTGCTGTCCTTGGGGAAAAAAAGAAAAAAACCCCACCACGTCTAAAAACCCTAAAACAAACAACTAAAAGCAGACAGAACTGCAGAATTCACCCTAAGGCAGGGAATAAACATCGAGGATCTCAAGTGAAGTGTTTAGTTATTGAGAAGCAACAGCAGCTGAAAACAGGAGACTAAATGGAAAAAAACTAAACAGCCTTAAATGCAATCACTGGTACCTCCAGTGAGAGCTGTAGCTGCTTTTGCTTTTGGCTGAGGCTGCTGGGGTGGAGCAGCAGCCCTCCCACCTTGCTGCCTGTTTGCAGCAGGTGTGACAGCGCGGTTGTCACCCAACACCTGCTGCTGCTGCCCGGGTCAGCTCTGACCTGGAGGCCTTGGCTGGAATGACCCGCAAGGATGCCAACCCTCCTCAGCACCAGCTGCAACCCCAGCCCTGATTCCTCACTGCCAGGCTCCTCTGCCTGACTGCTCCCGTGCCAGGGGACACAGGGATCCCCCAGGGCAGATGCCCTGCCCAGGTCCCTCATCCGTCACTGAATTAGCAACCGGCGCTGAACGGGCTGTTTGGGAAAAGCTCCAAAGAGCTGCGTGGAGGAGAAAGGGCAGGAATGTCAGTCTGGCCTCTGCAGCAGGCTTGGATATGGAGGGGCCATGGAGAAACTCACCTCTGTGATTTTTGGGTGAAAGGAGGTGCCGTGCCAAGCCAGGCAAACAGGAGGAGGAAAGCCCAAGACACTCTCTGGGGGCTGCAGGGAAAGAATTCCAGTGCCCTTTATCCCTTGTGAATAATTCAGCTGCTCTCTCTGTGCTTGTTCTTCTCCACTGGAGTCAGAGGGAGCAGCCCTGCCCTCCCTCCAACATCTGCCTGGCAATTGCATTGCGCTACATCCTTGAGGTTTTTTCTGTTTGGGCACATTTTTTTCCCCTTGTTTTTTTTGTCCACTGACACTTCTGTAATGGAGGAGGAAAAATATTTTTCATTATCCTCTCCCCAGAATGTGGAAATCTTCAAAGGGGTGGTAGGAGGGAGGTTAGCTCCTCCAGCCTCATTTCCCTACTGCTGCCATTCCTTGGCTGTTCATCACAAAATGAGCCCACACGCCCATTGCATCGTGGCATGGAGCCCGTTGTATGTTTTGCCTTTTCTATTTTATTTTTTTCCCCCTAAAATTATTTCACATTGCAAACCTGGCCATTATTTCATGCTGTTTAAACTATATTTGTAGTCTTTGATCGTACATAAGTAGACTGAAGTAAACTGCTGATAGTGAAGATATTGTTCTCTGTGTTTCTCCTCTCAGTTTGTTCATTTCATTATGCCCATAAGCTCGCATAAAATGTTCGTTGTGGTGGTGCACCTTTGCTATTAATTCTTGTGGTGCCCCACATATTTTTATGAAACGTGGTTCATTCACGAATGGAATGATTAGGGAGTCCATGCCAGTGTGCAGGGGTGTATTTCACACACAACACACAATTATTTGCACCCCAAACACATATTTATCCCCACAAACAGAGGGACCAAACCATCATGTCCTATTTATGTCCTAGAAATACTTTATAATCCAGCTTCCAGGGATCATTGTCAAATTAAAATCTTGTTGACTTATGGACATATATTGCTGACTTGAGACCTGGTCCGACAGCACAGAGACACAACACCAGCCAGAAATATCCCACCCAGGATTTCAAGGCAGGTACAATAGCCCAGGACATCCCACTTGACACCTCTGTGTCTCCTTATCCTTGGAACCATTATTTTCAAGGAGGCAGAGGAGTTAAATGGATAAAGCAAGGAGGTGGGAACTGATTTGTGGTGTTGAGCCCCAACCTGGCTCCTGCTTCCTTTGTTTTTAAGCCCCATGGATGAGGACATGGCCATGCTGGAGGGTCAGGCTTCTTTTCAAAGAGGACAGGTATCTAATCCCACTGACTGGCCTCGTTTAGTGGGAGACAGATGTCCCGTTCCCAGGTTGCTCTGCAAATCACAGCGAGTCACTCCATCAAGTAATTAAAAAGCTGCCCATGTGCAGGACGTGGATAAGCTTCTCTCCAGCCCTGACTCTGCTCCACGCCCGCGTGTCTGTCGTGTGCAGAGCATGAAGGTGTGTCCGATATATCTTCAGCCTAGTTTGATTTTTCCTTATTATTTATTATTCTAGTTACCAGGAACGAGAGAGGTAAAAAACTCTCTGTATTTTCTCCTGAAAAACAGCAATCCTGCCCCTCCAGCTCAAGCCCAGTTGTGCAGGGAAGGTGAAATAGGAGGGCAGCTGTGAGGTGTGATGGGAAGAAGCTGCTGAACTACATCCATAGAACCACAGAACCATGGAATATCCTGAGCTGGAAGGGACCCACAAGGACCAACAAGTCCAGCTCCTGGCCCTGCATAGGGCAACCCCCTGAGCAGGCTGACTGGAGGAGGCCTCAGAATCATGTCTGAGCGGGGGACAAGGTGTTCCCTTCCAACCTATGAAGGAAAGATTTGGGATTTGGCACGGGAAACATTGCCCAGAGAGGCTGCGGCTGTCCCATCCCTGGAAATATTCAAGGACACGTTGGACAGGGCTCGGAGCACCTGCTCTAGTGGAAGGTGTCCCTGTTCATGGTGAGGGGGTTGGAACAATGTGGTTTTTAAGGTCTCTTCCAACTCAAACCATTCTGTGATGATTCTATGATGATGATTTCCCTTCACGTGCATCCCAGGTGAGGTGGGCACATGCTGCTGCAGAGGTTCCCAACAGTGGCTTTTTTGCCACTTGCAGAGGGGTTTTCCATCCTTAATTGGTTTCATTCTGATGTGTGGGGCAACAAATACTCTGTGATGGGTTCCAGTAACTCAGCTTGCACCCTGTGATTTGTGTTTTAAAGCCCCAAACTCTTCCTTGGAAGGCAACTTCTCCTTCTAGCCTTGGTAAATACAGTGTCCAATTGCAAAATGCTGATATTGTGCAGCATGGAAAAAGGCTTTTTTCCCCCTGAGTTTTATTATATACAATTGATTATACACCATTTTTCTCTCCTTCTGAAACCTGCACAATTGGACTCGTGTCGCCAGAAGAACCTGCTGTTACCCAGCCCCAGGGAGAAGAAACAGAGAACAGGAAGAAAGCCATGTTTTAAAGCTCTTAAAAAGTTTTAAAAAACCATTTCTCTATGAAACATCTTGCAGTTCTGCGTACCAGGGGCCTTGTGATTGTCACACAGTACTGGGGCCACCACAGCAGTGTCGGTGCACTTCTGTGTGAGCATTTCCAGGCAGAGATGAGCTCACTGCCATCCCACTCCCAGGCCTGTTTCCTTCCAGAGTCAGGGTACCAGTGTCTTTTTGCACCTCACAGCCTGCCAAACCAAGAGCCAAAATGACCCAGAAATAACTGGGGACCAAATGAAACTCGAGAACGGAATTGGTTTGCTGAATGAAGAGTTTACCTTCTGGTCTGCAGGCTGTGGAAGAACAGAGCCTGGATAAGACCAGTGATATGACAGAAGAGAATATCAAGCCAGGGACGTGGCCCAGAGGTGGCTTTTTGAAACTTGGGTTGTCCTTCATCAGCAGACTGGTCTGGTTGCCCAGTGCCAGTGGAGCTGTTGGTGTGGGCTCAGGGAGTGGAGCAGCCAAGCAGTGATGACCACAGTGATGACCGCGCTGGGATTCACTGGCTCAGCAGTGCTGGTGTGGGTCCATCCTCCAAGGCCTGGGCAGCACAAGGTCTGGGCTCTCTGCCCCTCACTCCATTCATAGATGGACCATGGGGGAGCAGGAATACTGAGATGTGGCATTAACCTCTGGGGTGAGCAGGGAAGGGGATATTTCCCAGGTTGCCAGAAGCTCAGCAGATGTCTAAGGCCTTTTCCCTGGAGGTGGTGGCCACCTGGATGCCCTTGTGAGCCCTCCCCACTGCCACCAGCCCAGAGCAGCCCCTGGCTGTGCCACCAGCAGTAGCTGGGCCCATCAGTGCCCCTGGCTCTGCACAGGTAACACACAACACATTGCATTTACACACAGAAGGGACCACCTGAAGCTCCACTCCCAGCTGGGCTGAGCTATGGCCACCTCACCATCTGGCTGCTCTCTGCATCCTGCTGGCATGGAGCTGTCAGGTGAATCATCCTCACCGAGCACCAGGTGAGCTCAGTTTAACTCAGAGCATCACAGGTGGTGGGAATGGCTTGAGCCTCCAGATGCTTCCAGGAGGAAAGGGGAGGATGCTAAAAATATTCCGTAGAATCCTAAACTCAGACTGGGTTGGGTCGGAAGGGACCTTAAAGTTCATTCAGTCCAACACCCTGAAATAAGCAGGGACTTCTTCAACTAAAAAAAACCCCTCACTGACCTTATTAACATAAAAACAAGAATACGTAGAACAAGCTGTCCTTTTTAGTGTGGGGATTCAAGGACTGGATCACCATTTTGGTGGTTGTCATGAGTTATTCCTTTACATAAAGGAAAAGGGAACCTAACACAGAGACGGCTTGTAAAGACCCAAACTAGACTTCCTAACTGTGAGCATTTCCATAGCCTCCAAATTATCCTCTAATCACAATTATATATAAATATAAATGCACACACTATCCTTACTAGCTGGGGAAATTCCCAAATCACTGGGAGTCCCCAAATCATCCTCTGGTCATGATTAAATACATACACAAAAATAAACAAGCAAATAAATAAATTAAATAGCTTAAGGGGGAAAAAATCCAATATTTTCTCCATTCTTTTTTTTTTTTTCCTTCTATCACAGCTGATAAATCATTATGATTCCCTGAATTATTGCAGTATAGATCAGCATTGCAACAGCTTCTGGACGCCACAGTTTTGCTACCCACGAGCGCTGAAACACTTTGTGTGGCTGAGCTGTAATTTTAGTGACTGAGGAACACTTAGGGATTGGGAAGGAGCACTAAATACACACTGCTGGTGTAGAGAGTGGCCTTCCAAAAAGGATTTCAGGGTCGAATGCTGTCTCTGTTTACCCTGTGTAAATCAGGTGGAACTCCACTAAAGCTAATAGAGGTAGTCTGGTGTCAAGCCCACACGGATAAAAGGATCAGGCCCTCTAAGCTTTAAAGTTATGAGTCTTTTCAAACTGCAGATCTACTGTCATCATTTCAGTGATTACTTCTCTCTTTTTTTTTTTCCCCAACACACAAACATAAAATAGTAACAAGATTATCAGATTAAAGAGCCAAAGAACAGCCAGTTTATTATACTCCTGCATCTAAAAACACTCAAATCTTATAGGTTTCTTTCCCACTCTGCATCTTGAGGGGGGAGATCAGTATGTTTCTTTTTGTTTGTTTGTTCGGGTTTTTTTAATGGTAGCTTAGTATGGCTACATAGGAAAATAATACAGCCATAATATGAATTTCAAGCTGCACTCAGCAAGAAAAAAACACCACCAGACCTCCAGAACAACCCTTCTGAATATTTCAACTTAAAAAAAAAAAATAAAGTCTTTGCTTGCTTTGTGGAAAAAAAAATGAGAGGACAAACGGAATGAAAAGGACAGAGTTGTTTAAAGCTAAAAATGTACAAATGCTGCATTCCTTCTGGGAGAAGGAAAAAACCCCACAACCCAGCACCTCGGCACCACTATAAATTATTTAAATCAGCGATGGTTTGCGTTAGGGGTCTCGAACAGATTGCATAACTGTTGCACAACTAATGTGTACAAGTGTGTCACTAATTTAATTTTAATTTTACTGTATGAGTTCGTATAAGATCCCCCAGCTGTCATGTGCTCATCATCTGTCACAGAACTATCACTAAGCCATGCTGGGCTAAGACAGGATTATAAACGATGAACTGCCATGTGCTCTAAATCTTCTTATTTGCCTAGCCCGGAAGGTATGCCCTGCAAAATTTGATTGGCAGCGCGCTCCGTTCCGTCGATCGACTTTGAGGGCCCCTTTTCCATTGGCGCGGCGAGCAGCGAGCGGCTCTCGGCGGCCGCGCTGACGGTCACCTGCTGACTCCAGCACGTGCCTGACCCCAGCCCCGGCACGCCGAGGCTCCGAGGCGGCATCCCCGGGCCCCGGCGCGCTCCGGTGGCACGTGCAGCGCACCGGGGGCATATGGCCGGGGCGCGGAACGGCGCAACCGAAGCCAAGCAGCACCCCCGCGCTGCTTGTCGCGGCAGATGGGGCGAGCGTGGCATTCAATATTAAGACAGATGCCACCTCCTTATTCCACCTGTCTGGAACTTGGACACGGGACAGAATGAACTGTCTGCCTAATAATTAAGGAGACAAAGAGTGCATTTGTGCGGCTCAGCGGAGCCCCGGGTCCGCGGCGCATGCACGGGGAATAATTGTTGGCCGTAACAATGAGGGGGAACGTAGAGCGGGGCTCATCAGATGTTCGGATACGTACACACAATTACAGTAGGAAACTGTACTGTTCTCAGCTGCTTTTGTAGCCTTTTATTTAGGCTGGTTGTGTATTAAGTGAAACAAGTTGGCTGGCGTTATTACTATAATAAATAAGGCTTTAAAATTACAGTGAAGTTCCCGAAATAACAAAGCGCCTACCGTTCCCCCTAACAGTCCCTGCTGCTGTTGTGCTGTGCCCTTTCTTGCAAATTTGCTCTTTGCTTCTCAGTAGTCAACTGTTTTTGTAGCAGCCAGAGAGAAGAAAAACATTCCTTCCAGGACCGCTATTATTTTCAAGTATTTTTACACAACAATTTGCCTCTTTCTTTGGCGTTGTTAAGAAAAAAAAAAAAAAAAGATAACTGTGTAAAAAAAGAAGGCCTGGCTTCTTGGCATTTGTGCTATGTTACGTTTCTCTTATTTAATCCCGCTTAATTTGGAACCAATTATGGTTGGACCCGCCGTGCTTTGTGGTGGGAATGGTTGTGCTGGGGAGGGCCTGATCCTGCCTGGGTTGGAGCTTGGGCTCGGGGTGGCAGCAGGGCTGGGCTGGTGGCCCTGGCCACGCTGTGCCATGGCCCTGGTGCAGCCCATGTGTCCCCAGGACCCCACAGAATTTGGGGTCTGGGGTTATGGCGCGGGCTCGGTAGCACCTCTGTGTTGGCCAGGCTTGGGTCGGAGGTCTCCCAAGGGGCTGGCCCGAGGTATTGACCCCATTTTCAGGGTGAATTCCTCCCTCTTAAGGGAAACCCTAACCACAGAAAAATCCAGTGCTGTGGCTGGCAGCACCAGTCTCGCCATTGTGTATCTGCACAACCCCCTGAGTTCAGTGGAATTAGGTGCTTGCACACAAATCTGAGCAGGTGTGGGTGTGTTGGCTGGGCAGAGACATTTCTCTGTAGAGGCAATATGCAATTAATGCCTATGATTGAGGACCTAACGTAATCCAGGAGGTATTTTTAGTATCCACTTACCTACCTCCGACCCTCTTTTAAATGCCTTGCACTGATGTGATCACGCCCATCCTTAAATCTTTCTAATTAATTTGGTTCTCTTTTGACTGAATGAATTCAAAGGCAGCTTAAAAAAATCATCTGTGTGTCTGTCCCGGGATTTATCTGTAGATGGCAATTGGAACGGAGATGAATAAGTTGCAGAGAATGAAAATGCAGGAGCAAGTGTTAAGGGCATGTTTACTGTGTGTACATTATATACAAGATTAAGGACAAGCAGAGTGCCTATTGTCTCAGCAAGCCATGCAAGTAGGCTTTTATGTTTATATAGATATATTTGTATATACACACTGGCAGATATATATATAAAATCTCTATAAATAATAATGAATAATTGGAATTCTTAAGGTAGAAAGATCGTGTGCACACCACAAGCAAAGCTTGGTCCTCACATATATGTGCATGTACAAGTATATACACTCATTTAGACACATATACATTTAAATATTTACAGTATAATGTGACTAATTAAGCATCATAGATGGGTGTGTGTATTTAAATATATTCATAGACAGGCATGCTGGACCAGCTGTACTTCTGTAATAATTCTGTAATTCTGTAATCATGGGCTGTTCTGTATTTCTCTTTTCTAATTTATAACAGATGTATTTATACCAGACAGCTCGTCCTCAGGAAAAAAACAACTACCAGATGTATCAGACTCTCCAAAGCACAGAAACCACATACAACAAATTGCAAAAAGTAATCAAAGCCCAAACTTTTTTTTTCTTGGTTGTAGTAGAAAAGGCAGTATTAAAAAAGACACAGATACATATTACAAGATGAGGATCAATTTGAAAAGATCCCACAATATCTGTTACCAAGAGCTTTGTTAATCTTTAAAAACCTAGAATGATTATTTATACTGGAGCTGTGAATTAACCAGGCTCTAATAAATAGCTCACAGGCACGTGTGTCAAGATTGTGTTTTTGTTTTTATATGTGTCTGCATTTCAGAGAGAGAAAAAAAAAAAGCTATTATTTGTTGATTTTTTTCTGTAACAATTATTTCAAATTAAAAGCCCATCTGACGAAAGGCATATGGATGGAGAGGGGGTTCAGTCCTAATTGAACAAACCAGGACTCGTGAGGTTAATTACAGATATTAACGCTTTTGTTCTTCAGCTTCTTGCCCTCACGAAGGCTCCAGCTTCCAAATGACCTGGCTCCAACAATAAGACTCTCTTTAGCCCATTAACTAATTGATAAAAATGTGAGTGTTTAGAATGAGTCTAATTAAATCACCGAGCCTTACAATTACGAGTCCATTTGGTAGCTGTCGGGAGATGGGTAACCTCAGCTGGCATTGTAGGCGAATAAAAGATAAAAATAAAAGGGAGCTTAACCAAAGATCATTTTGAAAGCTGTTCATTTGAAGACAAAGTACACATTTGCCTGAAATGTATACATACACCACTTCAGACTAGCACAGTGTCTTGAAAAGAAAATGGAGCGTTTAGCAATCATGATTTTTTTTTTTTTTTTCTGGTGCATGCATGAAATTCTCAACAGGCTGTGTGATGGAATGAGCTGCTTTTATAATCATTTCTGGGTTACAGGGAATACCCAGATGCTTTGAGAATGCCCAAACAGTTGATACCAGGTGCCTCTATGCTATTAACAATTTCTTCTCTCACTTTTTCATAACTGCACCCTCTCTACAGGCTGGCATCCCTACGTTGCCATTCTGGTTGTGGCTGCTGCTGCAGCGACAGGCACCAGTTTTGAGGGGTCCCACTGGTGACAGAGAGGCAGATTTGCTCACAGGCAGCACAGGTGCCCTTGGTGAGGGAGCTGGAAAATGACTGGCGTGTGAAGGCTCCTGTTGAAGTTGTGCCTAATGCCCTAAGCATCACAGGCAATTGTCATCTCACTCTGTCAGGCAGAGATTTAGATCTAAAAAAAGGATGGAGGGCTGAGTGACGAGGTTTGTTGAAGTAATGGCTTCCACAGAAGGAAGCCTAAACTGACAAAGCATTCACAGGTCAAAAAAGAAGATGGTAGTTGGATATGACAAGAACCTATAATACAAAAAGAGGGATGGAGAAGGTGACCAAGATGAGGATGTACTGTCTCATGAGCAATATCAACCAGAAAGATCATTTGAGGGATTCCAAAACAAATGAATGAGGTCACATTATTTGCTGTTAAGCTGCTGAACTCATTGCCAAAGGAAGTTTTGGCTGCCAAAAGTTTAAACCATAAAGCTCCTAAACCGATCCATAGAATAAAAATCCATCCCAGACTAATAAACATGAAGACACTGTCTCTGTCTTGGAAAGTCTCTGAGCTGCATGGTCTGGAAAATGGAACAAAATATAGGGGAATTTTCACTGTCTACTCTGCCCCTATAGTCTGCAGCCATTACTGGTAACAAGGTGCTGGGATAAACCGGGATTTTTTTTGTTTGTTTTCTCCAGGACTGCAGTTTGTAGGGTGTTAAGGTGCTCCAAAATGAGAGGGCTGTAAAAAAACATGTCCTGGATGGTGTCACAGGTACCCAAAGGGACTGGAAGGAGCTTTGCACAGCAAAGGGTGAGAAGACAAAGCTCATCTTGTCAGTGAATGATGGGGATTGTGCTTTGGACAACTTGAAATATGGCCGGGGGGAAACTGCACTTACAGCATGTTTTAGCTCCCTGCATCTCTCCAAGGCAGGTGGCTGGAAACCCACCAAGGTTTGTCTCTGCTCAGTGATGAAATGGCCAGCACAATGACTTGGAGGTAGTCATATCTGGACTGGGGGTCCCTTCCCTCAGGGGATGCCTTCCCATTATTTCCCAGGATGGAAATCTTTAAAAATCAAATCGCAGTAAAACAAGAAAATTCCAAACAAATTTCTGTGTCAGTACAAAGAAATCCCCCTGCTTGCTGCCTGGCCTCTTTCACTGACTGTCAAAACATAATTTTGAGGATATTCAGGGAACTTGGAGGATGAAATAGTGGAGGTGCATGGCTTGACACCACAGAGTGCTTCACATCAGCATTAACACCAAATTCACTAAGACACAGCTCTCAGGTGTCCTCTGCTGCAAGTGCTTTCTGCACAAGCAGGAAAAGTATCTGTGCCGTGTTAAAAAATCAGAAGCAGCCAACCCTCATCTTCCTTTCTCACAGCCTCTCAAATCTTTTCTCCTTGGATAAGGAAGTCTACCTTAAAGATTATAGAATCACAGAATGGCTTGGGTTGGAAGGGGCCTTAAGGAACATCCAGTTCCAACACCCTGCAGGGACACCTTTCACTGTCCCAGGTTGCTCCAAGCCCCATCCAATCTGGCCTTGGGCATTTCCAGGGATGGGGCAGCCACAGCTTCTCTGGACAACCAAGATAAGCACTGGTCCTTCTCTTTGTTCTTCTGCTCCTGCTTCCTCCTGTCTCCACATGATGTTCTTGTAGATGCCTCTCCCTGTTTTATTTGTGAGAAAACTCCCCTTTAATTTCCAGGGTTTGGGTTCAGGCCCCACAAAGCAACAGGCTGTCAAAAGAGATCCTTATCCAAGCAGGGCTCCAGCCGTGTGGCCACGGATCGGGGCTCAGATGGCATTTCAGGTGTTGTGAGGAGGCAAGGCAGAAAAGCAGACTTGGATCTAGCCAGGGCTTAGTTCATTTCCGGCTTTATCGATATTTAACCAGTCTTGGACGGGGCCCAGGAGGGAGCTGGCAGCCAGTTCAGAGCATGGAGCACAGGTGTGATGTACTCCTGCCAGTTTGCCTTGCTCCCAAGATGGGCAGCTGTGCTCTGCTGTGCTGGATGAGGCTTCCAAGCAGCTTTCCAGGGTAGCCCAAGGTAGGGCCTGCATCCTTAGATTAGCCTTGGAATGGCAGGGAGAAAGATAACCACAGGAAGGTCCTGGAGAAACGAGATCTCGGAGAAATGAGGTCTCCTGGGTGGACCAGAATGGAAGAGCAATTCTAGACATTGCTGCTGTTGGGGTACCCAGGAGAGGGGCTGCACCCACTCACAAATCACTTGGAGAGAAAAGGACGGGAGCCTTTTAACAGAGGGAGCAGGCGCTGTGTTCCAACCCTTCAAGACTCTCTCCCTCTGCCAAGCACCAGGGCTTCTGCCTGCTCTGGGTTGACCCTCAGCCAAATGGCAGAGATCCACAGCTCTGCCTCAGCCAGGATTTGGGAGAGGGGGGAATGGCACAGCCAGGCAGGGGGAGCTGAGGCACAGAGCTGGGGCAGCAGGCAGGGCCGTGGCACAGAGAGCTCCGCAGCCCCTCTGCAGGGAATTCACACCTTTGGAGGAGCAGAAAGGGCAAGAGCCAGTCTGGTGGGATGGGAGAAGCTGGGGAGGGAGGAGGTTCTGGTCTAGCTTCTGACAGAACGGAGGGGTTGAGTTGAGGCCCCTTGAGCTGAACTCCAGATGTCTGTGTGTGCACTGACACCAAGATAAAAATCTCCGCGAAACTTAATTAATTAGTCAAGAGATTTTGGTAGCTGAAAAACCTAAGGATTGGGGCTGGATGAAATGTATTTTTCCTGTTTTTCACCTGCCCAAACTTTCCTGAAATTATTTCACAGCAGAGATATGGCTTTTGATAAAAAGAAAAAATAGCATTTTTAAGAATGAGATTTTGTGCCTTGTTGTTAGGGCCATCAGAGGGAAAAGAGGGTCTGTCAGCCCATGGGACACAGGCTGATATTTCCCAATTATTCACATTTTCTTCCAGCGGTGAAGGCTACTTTCGAGTAGGAAGAGAACATTATAAACATGTTGTAAACGGGCTTTTGTGAAAAGCCTTGCAAGAGAGTGGAAATAAAATAAAATAAAATAAAATAAAATGGTCCTGCATGTGTGTTGGGTCAATACCAAGGACAAACATAGACTGGGCAGAGAAGGGATTGAGACAGCCCTGCTGACAAGGACTTGGGGGTGTTGGCGGATTAGTAGCTTGACACGACCTGGCCATGTGGAAAAGAGAAGGCTCCAGGAAGACCTTAGAGCCCCTTCCAGTACCTAAAGGGACTCCAAGAGAGATGGAGAGGGACTTTTCACCAGGGCCTGGAATAACAGGACACAGGGAATGGCTTCCCACGGCCAGAGGGCAGGGTTACATGGGATATTGGGAAGAAATCCCTCCTTGTGAGGGTGGGGAGGCCCTGGCACAGGTTGCCCAGAGCAGCTGTGACTGCCTCTGGATCCCTGGAAGTGTCCAAGACCAGGCTGGATGGGGCTTGAAGCAGCCTGGGATAGTGGAAGGTGTCCCTGCCCATGGCAGGGGGTGGAATGAGATGAGATTTTAGGTTCCTTCCAGCACAAAACATTCTGTGATTCCATGAAAAGAAAAAAAAAACCAAAAAAACACCACCTGCTCTAAGGGATTTTCTGAGTTAGGTGATGGACTCCTGCAAGAATTGGTGTCTGGAATAACATCTTTTTCCTATTTCAGGAATAACCCCCTCCTTAAACCTCTCATATCCCTTCCTGCAGATCCCCCATGCAGCTCCTCCTCTACACAGCAACAGCTCCCACCTGCCTCCTGCTCTGCCACGTCACTTCTGTCAGCAGAGTCACAGCTCTGGTGGCTGAAATGACAGCACCACAGAGCAGAGGGCTGGGATGAAGGCCGGCCACTCAGCAATCTGCCTTGTCCAAGGGAACTCGAGCAGTTTCAGCTTGACTGGATTTCATCACCTTGGATCACACACAGGATTGTGTCACAGGTGTCAGTGGAAAAGCATTAAAACAGAGAAAGACACATAATACAGCTCAACCACTGATTGAATCTCAGCCACGGAGCTGCCAACAGAAGACACCTTCTGCACAGTAAAAATCTCAGTTTTCCCGGCAGAAAGGATGCAATACAGAAGGCTGAAGGATGGGTGTGTGCAGGGGGGGAGCGATATAATTTAGAAATGCCTGCAGCAATATCTGAATTGAAGTCCTACCCTGCAAGTCACTGTTTTAAAGATAAAGAAACTACTCACAAATATAAAGTTCCAGACCTGGGCACATCTGGCATAAGGGCAGGGTAATAAAGAAATGGCCCATTAAGGAATGAAATGCTTGTTTAGCATCGACCAGGCCTCCTGCTTTATTTCAAGACCTTATCAAAATAATTGCTTGGTAACATACTAAACAAATTGTAGTGTGCATTCCACTGTAGGTCCGGGGGAATGAAGAGAACAGGTTTCAATTTTGAGCATAACCTCACGTCCTCATCCTGTAGTTAACAGAGGTCGTGGGCCAGTAACATTGGTAGGTCTTCAAACTGCAAGATTCAAGGACACAAGATCAGAGAGTTCCACATTTATACTTCAGGGGTTCTTATACCTTATTACCCTCACAGAACTGGTCAGGCTGAGAAAATCCTGCATACAATGTCTAGATACATTTAAAACCATTTAAAACCATTTAAAACCAGTTTCCCTCTACCCACTAGCCAAATCTGACGGGGTCCTGACTTAACTGACAAAGATAATCAGCAAATTTCAAAATCTCGGGTGAGGTTTGCACTAAGTCTTTTAGAAGGCCTTGTTTTGAACCTGTCAAAAGCAAGGAAATGCTGAGAAAATCCTTTTCAGAGGTAGATGGAGGTAGATTCAGCAATGGGGAACAAATGAGCATGTGCTGCATGCATAGGCACACTCACACAGATTGTGAAGGTGTAAAATATTCTCCTAGCAAGTCCAAAACACTTTCTCCTGCTCTATGCAAAAGAAGAGAAGATCCAGCCGGCCATTCCTGCCACACAGAAACTCTGCAGGCATCTGCTCAGGCTTTAAAAAAATCACTCCCTTGGTTTTATCTTTTCCTCCTTATGCCGAAGCCCCATCCCTCTGCCCTGCTGCAGTGGATCGCTGCAGCAGCTCTCCCTGCCTGCAGGCCTGCCCATCTGCCTCTGAGAATCTAGACTTGATCACAAATGTAATTTTAATGCATTGGTGAAAGCATTTACTTAAAATTATCTCTTTTCTCCTCAGGGAATTTTCAATTAAACAAACACATAATAATTATTTCCTTTAATTACTCATCTCTGCTTACCTGGAGCTAGGGCACCTTTGCCCTGTTACACATCTGAGAGCTGCCAGATTGATTCATTAGTATTTATTTGTTTCCTATTTCCAGACCATAGAGATGTACCACAGGCATTTAAGGAAATGCTGCCGATGTCAAAGGGAATTTTTTCCTCTTGATGAGGACAGCTCAGTTCCTGTGCAGTGTTTTGGGAGCCTTTCCCAATGCTGGTTGTAGTAGTTGTGGTGAATCACCGAGATTTAAAGGTGGGACTTTTTATCTTCAAGGCTTTCCCTCATTGTCCCACCCTTCTCAAATATTAAAACCTCTGGGATATGGGATAAGGTTGATTTTTACAGTTTTGCTCCCCCAAATAACCCATTAGCAATGCCCACTCCCACTTATCCTACTTGGATCCCTGCTGAGCCTACCTGTAGCAAAGGGATGGGAGAAGGAATTTCTCCTCCAGCCTTGTCCAAACACCACCAGAGTTCTGGGGTTTTTATCCATCTCCACATCCCCACAAAACTCCCCACAGCTCCCAAAACCTGCTGATTTCCTTGGAGAGCAGCACACAAACAGTCAGCTGGGACGCAAACAAGAAAGGCCTGGAAAATAAAGCTTATGACCAATAAACTATATTATTTTTAATGAAACCATGCATTTGAAGCTGGATCTGCCACTCCCAGCCCTACCCACTGCCCCTTCAAGCCTGACTAGGTCTCGTCTGCCCCTTTCCAAACTCCCACCCAGACCCTGTTACGCTCCTCTTGTAAAATTGTGTATTGATGCCCCAAGGAGGAGGGCAAAAAAAATCAATCTCCCTTGCACTGCTGAGCAGCCTCAAGCGCTGGTGAATCAGGGAAAGACTCTGTGACTTTTACTTCCCACAGAATCCCCTCAGCAGGAAGGAATCCAGTTTGAGTTGTTTGTTCTTCAAAGCCGAGTTCAGAACCTGAGTGCGATGCAGCCATGGAGAGAGTGCTTTCTTGTACCAAAGGAAGCAGAAAAAAAATCTAAATATTGCCAGCCCTTCAATCACATCCTAAAATACTCTGTGTTTGCTCCCTGGCAAATGCAGCGCTGGAATAAATTTTCTGAGGCACTAAAATGACCCAGAAAGAACCTTAATGTCACCACTGGACAAAAAGCACCTTCCCACATCAATATATCTAGAGAAATCCTGTTAGAATTTCGTTTTAACTGATGAAGTGGGAGTTTCTTTTACAATAATCATAAATAATCTTTAAAAAGCAATCCCATTCCCCCAAAGAGGGGTCAAAATGCCTCTGCAGATAATTTGGTGAGGTGCAGGTTTTTTTAGTTTTCTTTTTGTAAAGTCATTTGACTGTCTTCTCTTTGAAACAACAGCATCAGCCTTCATTAAACCAACGTTCCCAAAACTGTTTTCCAGTTGAAGAAATGTCATGCAAATCTATGTGAACAGAAAATCCTGGCAGGCAAGAGAAAAGATGAGCATCATCTGCAGCAACCAGCCATCCCATCCCAGGTGCTCTCCAGGAATAATGAAAGGTGCCACAAGCAGACCATTCTGAAGGTTTCACAAATAAACTTTCAGTAAACATGACGGAAAGGCTCACGTGTGAGACCACTCATGTCATAGGCATTTGCAGGATCAGGGCTTACAGAACCAGGACACAGGGGGAGTTAGAAGATAATTATCCAAAGAGACCTACAATAAATATCTGTGGGCCAAACAGCACCATATGCACTGTATATTGATTTGGTAGTAAAGGGATTACTTGAGTGGTAGTGTCTATCCTGTATATTATTCAAATACAACAGATGGGAAATTGGCATGCCATGTAAAATACAAAATTCAATATTCACCCAAGTGGGCTGATAAATTATCATAAACCATTTATGAATATCCCTCAACCATGAAGCCTAATAATAAAATAAAATTAAAAAACGCAACCCTCAGCCCAGTTCTATCAAACGGCAGAGACGGAGGCGTGTGCTGGAATAAGGGCCCTGCTCTGTCATCCAGAATGAGCCAAGGCTGGCTCCTCTTCTACACATGGTCCCACCAGGCCCAGGAGAAGGTCCATCACTACCAAGGATGGAAGGAAGAGTCCTTGATCCCATCCTGAAGAGGAATGTCATCGTGAGAGAGGCTGGCATGAGCCGGGAGGATTAAAAGAAATAAAGCAGGAAATAAAGAGAAGCATATTTTCAGCCGCTGCTTTTCATGGCAAACCAGAGCTGTTGGATTGGATGGGAATGGGAAGAAGATTCCGCAGTCCTGGACAAAGACATCAGCATAATGAAAGCACCATGACTACAGGATTCATGCAGAATATTTCCCCTAAGGCAGCCAGTACAGCAGAGTGCTCTCTGATCACCTCTCAGCCTGCTGAAAAGCCTGCTGAACAGAGACTTCGGAAAACAAATCTCTAGCAGGGGATGGCATCTTCAGCCTTCTTTCCGAGTAGATTCTTTTTGACAGTGGTCATCAGGTGGGCAATGACAGCCACTGAGAAGTTTGGACATTGGGTGTATTTTGAATATCGAAACCAAAAGTCAAGTCAAAAACAAGCCTCCAGTCCCCAGCAACCTACTGGGCTCTTCACATTTCCACAGAGAAGGGGCATGGAAACCAGCGGTTGCCTACTTTGAACGCCACGAGCATGGATCATACAGAAATTAAGAATTCAGAGCAAGAAAAATATTTGGAAGCCCAAAGGAGGTTGTCTTCTGATCAAAGAAAACTTTTATCCTGGCTATGTGGGGATAAAATTCATGAGGACAAATTTGAAACTGGGGGCAATGATGGGGAGAGAAGGGCAGCTTGAGTATTGCAGCTTCAAGAATCGACCTCAGCTATTCTGGCTGGAAAACAGGGTGAAACAGGCTCTACCTAGAGGGCAGAATTCAGCGCAGTGTCCTAATGAGCAATTTCTGTCTCACAGAGGACAGCTCACACCGGGTCTTAAGTGGGCAGCCCAACTGATATGTGGAAATTAGGAATATCCTCTGTCTTCCTTCTGTTAGTTTAGATGCCTGATAGACTCTTTTGTCTAGACTGAGTTATTGCCTGTTCCTGATAAACCTATCTGTAAGCTGTTAAGAGTATTGACAGGAAGTTAGCCAACATGGCACCATCTGGACCAGTCTAGCCAGTCCCCATGACCATGGCTAAAGATGACCCTGCCTCAGGGTTATTAATCAGAAAAATAAAAATTACCCCCCCTCCAGACACACATTTCCACCACTCAGTCATTCTAGAAATAATAATAATGAAACTGAAGGTCTCTAAAGGTCTCCTTCTCCAGAAAGCAAGTCCTTCAGAAATGCTGCATGTGCATTGTTGTATCCAAATAAAAGGTATCTAGATTAAAAAAAAAAACAACCAAAACAAAACAGAACAAAAAACCCAAAAACAAACAAACAAACAAACAAACCCCACCAAAGCTTATTGTGAGTAGTTCTGGACTAGAAAAAAATTGAAGGCTTGCTTTCACCCATAGACAAGATTTTCAGAATGAAGCGGAAATAATTCAGGAGGAATTTATAGTAAGGGGATTAATCTTCGAACTACACACAAAAATAAATTAACTGATTTTTTTTTTTGTATTTCTTATCATCCAGCAGCCTCATTCTGCTTTCTCCTTGAAAGAAATGCCACCTGTTAGACCACCAAAATGTGGATTTATCTCTTGGTCTTCAGGAAAAACAAACTCACTCAGTTTTGCTNGGGGGGGGAATCTGATTCGTGCCTACAAAACATCTTCTTTAGCAATCACATAAAGCAATTATTTGGGATTTCATCCTTTTCAAGCCATCTCTTTCCTCCTTCCACTTTTCTTCCTTGCCCAGCACATGAGAATCACCAGATTATCAACACAGAACACCACCAGAGACCCTCTTAAATCCGTGGTAAATGAGTGTCCTGACTTTCAAGACCCTGCAGCTGTCCCTGCTGATCCTGCTTAGTCTAAGGCAAAGACCTCCGTGAAGCTCCTCTGCTCCCCTTTTAAACACTGGCTTGAACTTTGGGACCTTTGGGCCATGGGCTGGGTATTTGTCTTTGTTCTTGGCATTGGGGGTGCAGGGCAGAGTAGCTGCTGGCATTCTGCTGACCTCAGTTTTGTATCCTGTGCCCATGAGAATGGGAACCTGGCCCATTCTCCATCCTTTCTGAAGTGACACCATCCTACATCCATTCTTTGGTCATTGGTTCTCCTACCATCTTTTTTTTTTTTTTTTTTTTTTTTTTTTTATT
>WBMY01017124.1:504370-540039 GCA_013397315.1 Donacobius atricapilla
TCTTATTTTTGTTTTTTTTTTTTTTTTTTTTTTACTATAAGGATTTCAGGCTGTGAACTTCCACAGCCTCAGTTGCCATGCAAACTGGGTCCTTCTCATCCTCCCAAGAATAGAAACTTCCACCTGTAGCATTCAATTAGCTTTCAGATGCCTGATCACATCAACACAGGCTTTTCTCACATCCCCATTACTTTAACATTTGCTTTACACGTGACGAGCAACGCCACTTTTGTAGCTGTGCAGGCTCTTGCACCCCAAAGTAGCAGGGCACTAATGTGCCATTACTGTAATTAAGAAATACAGGACAATTCAGTGGCAAAAAGAGAGGGGGAAAAAAAAGAAAAAAAAAACAGACTAAGACAGAGAAGCCCCCTGCAACATAATTGGTCACTGCTATGAATCTTTACTCAGGGGACAGATAGCACGACCAGAGGTAATAGCTTACACACGTATTCTTGAGCTGTGCAATAGATGGAAAAGTGTCCCAGATGGATTGGGCAGGGGCTTAGTTCCGGGATTATGATGAGACAGTGGGTAATTATTGAGTGGCATTGCCTCAGCGCTGATTATATCTGCAAGCTTGTTCCTTTCCTTCAGAGGAAAGCATTGATAAAGATAAACCATGCTGCTCTATGTCCTTCATGTAGCACAAAACAACACATTTCAATCTAACAGGATCAGGTCTCCACTTTGATCACAATCTGTTACCTAGATGTCTTTGCAAATTAATCAGCCCTGCTTGTTTAGCTCCAGTCAGTTTGTACTGCTAAATTAATAAATGCACTAGGAGCAACAGAATACATAATTAAATTCTACAGTTTAATCTCCACATAATAATTTTGACCTTAGTCTGGGGCCTCTGTTATAGCCAGCAACACATTGAATAGAGGCAGACCTTGCAATGCAGCTTACACTAACAATCTACCTTGAGTGATTACACAGGGGCATCGCAATCAAGAGCTACTAAAATCAGAGGAAATTAGGAAAACAAAATTGTGGCCACAGCTTCTGCCTATAGAAAACAAAAGGGAGCTAATGCAGCACAAGGGCACACCTACCTCAAAAATTAGAGAAAAGTGCCTCTGCCTTGGTTCAGTTAACCAGAAACATTTTGTATTTCCAGTATCTGCATCAAATGCAATGCCGAAGAGCAGAGGATGGCCAATGTTCTTCCCAGGAACACTTTCAAACTTTTGGGAGAGGAACAGGTCGTACGATGGAAGGGTTTTCTGTGCTGGCCTTGTCAAAGGCAACACCATTGGTCTATCACAGCTGTTCAATATATCTGCATTTAGCGAACACCTCTCTCCCATACTACGTACTATTTATATTTAAATCTGTTCTCTTCCCACTAGTGGGAATTCAGGAACTGTTCCATGCATTTTCCACATCTGCACCAGCTGTGAAACACCTCAAAAAAAAAAAAAAATTAGAGATGTCAGAGATTGTTCCAGTAACAGAGAGAGATACCTGCTGAACACTCTGCTCACAGAACTCCGTGAGGAAGGGGCAGGGGGGCCAAGGGAGCTTCAGTTTTAACTTGCAGCCTGCAAAGGTTGTGCTCGAAGGGGTTCATAAAACAACCCCTAAAAAGGCTAAATGTCAGTGTTTAAGGCTCTGCATCCCCACTCCACCTTCAGGGACATCCATAATCATTGACTGAGCAGATCCATTCACCTCTGCCTTCCCTACTGACATAGCAATTCGTGGGTATGTGTTCAGCCACACTCCTGACAACCAGACAGACAGACATCCTCAATATTCGGCTCCTCTGCGAGTTCAGGACCTTTCCATGAGGTTTCTCACCTCCCCAAAAATTGTGTCTTGCTCAAGTACAAGAAAGTACAGGGCTACACAGAAAATGTGCATCAGAGGCCCCACTGTGTGGCACAAATATTGTTTAAAATCTTTACATTCTCATGCTTTCCTGTGAGTGTTGTTCTCTGGCTGCCGCATGTTCAGCATCGGAGGCTCTAACATAAAAAGACAGAGGTGAAAAATCAGAAAATGCCAAAGCTTGGTTCAACACCAGCCTAAATCACTGAGATCCATTGGTTATGGCTGGTTGTGTTGGGGCCAGCAGACTGGAGGCACCAATGACCTAGCGGACCAGTAGAACTTGTTCCTGTAGTACAGAACAAGTTGTGAATAATAAACTGAAACACTTGTTTTAAAAAACAGCACATTGAAGAAATAAAATCAGAACAACAATGAAAATATCTGGTAGTAATGGTTATTATCCATTTCCTTTAAAATGTTTTAATTAAAAGCCAGCTAGCTGCCTTAATGCTTTGTGATTCTAGATAGCATCAGGAGCTTAAAAAACACTTTGGCAGACAATATTTAGCAGACCCCATGAGCAGTAAAACATCTGATGGAGCTAAGACCTTGACTGTGGTAGCTGGCACTAGAATCCTTCAAAGAACTGAAGGTAAATAGTGCTATTATTTATACAACTGTCAACAAATTCAGTGCTATAGGTCCAAGTGTTTGCAATACTCAGAGATTTCAGAATCATTTGGAGCGGTCAAACTCTCAAACTATGTGCAATTATGGCATGGGACAGCGTAGAATTAGAGCTGGCAGTGGATGTTCCTCTTGGACATGCAAGTTCTCTTCTGTAAGCTCTTGTAAAGCCTCTGTGCACTCAGTAACACAACTGCTGCCAGAGATGATGTACTACAGGAACATATTTTGACTCAAAATCTATGGTGCAAATCTGTTTAGCACTCAGCTCACTGTCCTCCCCCAGTGCATACCAAGGTTTAGATGCGACTCACCGCAGAATGGGGAAAAGGGGCGAACTGGAAGCTGGTTGGGTCAGATAAAGTTCCTAGAAGTTCCCAGCCTGTAAGAACGTCTTGGTCTAATGGGAAGCAGCAGCAAGTATAAGGGGTAGACTGATAAAATGAATCATAACATCATAGAATCCTTTAGGTTGGAAAAGCCCTCTAAGATCACCAAGTCCAACCACTCCCCCAGCACTGCCAAGGGCACCACTAACCCATGTCCCCAGGTGTCACATCCACACCTTTTAAACCCTCCCAGCAATGATGATTCCACCACTGCCCTGGGCAGTCTGTGCCAGTGCTTGGCAACCCTTCTGGTGAAGAAATATTTCCTAATCTCCAGTCTGAACTTCCCCTGGCACAGCTTGAAGCCATTCCTTCTTGCAAAAAAGAGGGATCACAAGGCATGAAGAATGGCAACAAAACCTGCTGAAAGATAACAGGAAAGCAGGCAAAACCACTGTCCCTGAGCCCATGGGACAAAGATGGAATACCTCCTGAATAGGACTAAGGGAACAAGCCTCCAGTCCTGCAGCTCTTGTTAAGAATTTGGATAGATGGATGCATGGAGTGAGTTATGGCCTAGCACAGCAGGCCTCATGAGCAAACACAGATATCCAAAATGGAGATGTCTCTCTTCGAGCTATTTATCTGCAGCTCCTGTCAATAAATGGAGTGAGGGAGAGAGAGAGAGAGAGACACTTCTAAAAACTGATCCTTCTGATGTCCACCTTTGTCACCAAAGCTTAGATGATTCCAGCGTCTCAATCCTGGTTTGTTGCCTGACAAATCCACACTGTTCCCTGTGGCAGCTCACACACACCACTGTCCCCAGGTGCTGCGCACCAGGGAGATAACAGAGAATCACAGAATCACACAGAATCAGCTGGGTTGGAAAAGAGCTCAGAGATCACTGAGTCCCACCTATGACTGAACACCGACTTTGTCAACCAGGCCATGGCACTGAGGGCTATGTTCAGCCTTTCCTTAAACTCCTCCAGGAAAGGGGATATTTATACCTCCCTGGGCAGTCCATTCCAATGTCTAATTACTCCTTCTGTGAAGAATTTATCCCTAATATTCAACCTAATGCTCCCCTGGAACACCTTAGGACCGTGTCCTCTTGTCTTGCCCCTTGCTCCCCGGGAGCAGAGCCTGCACCCTATGGCTGCACCCAGGGAATTCTGCAGAGCCAGAAGGTCCCTCCTGAGCCTCCTTTTCTCCAGGCTGAGCCATTCCTGGTGCTCCTGACCCTTCCCCAGCTCCATTCCCTTCTCTGGACATACTCCAGCCCCTCAATGTCCTTCCTGAACTGAGGGGCCCAGAACTGGACGCAGGCCCCAAGGTGCAGCCTCAGCAGTGCCCAGCGTGGGGGAAGGATCACATCCCTGCTCCTGCTGCCAAATATTCCTGATTTGAGGGAGGAGAAGGCCTGAAATCTGATGACTCAATACCTGGAGCATTGCTCCTCTGCACAGAGACCTATTGATGGTAAATTTGTGTGGTGGCTCCTCCATCTCTGGCCACGCAGCCTGATCACCACACTGCTCTCAAAACATTCCCCCCTGTACTCAGTGTTTCTCCTTTGCTCATCAAGGCTGGATATTGGCATGATAAATGAGGCAAAAAACAATATTGTTCCAAATTTACATGATTTACAGCCCTTCATAGCACAGAAAAGCATAAATCACCCTAAAATAGCCATGTCTCAGATCTTGTCACATCATCAAATACGGTATTTAGCACAATTGTGTCATTTTTTGTGTGTGCTGTATGTAAAGTGACACAAACCACCTTCCTCCTTGCACTGTGTAGGTAAAGTCATAGAGATAGGAAATAACCCGAGAATATTCTGAGTTGGAAGAGACCCACAAGGATCACCATTTATCTTATTTATTAAAACAACATTATGCATTATAGAAGGACGACCAGGACTTCATTTTAAAGCCTCATTTTAGACATCTATAAAAACAGCACCCATGCAACTAATTTATTTATAGCTTACAGTTTATATTAGCAATTATTACTAAGCAGAAGCAAAGCACATTCAATTTGGATGTTTACGTTTTTTAAAAAAGAGAGACAAAAGGGAAAACCAGAATTAGGAAGAAAATTTAGTATTCTCAAAGAATAAATAGACTTCTAACTCTGAAAGGACAACTCAAGCAATCAGCCCTGTTCACCATTTATATCAATTATAAACGTAAAAATCGACTAGAATATGGAAATCTCTGGAGGCTAGGGGTATTAAAAATATTATGCAGAATTGTCATGCACTATTCTTAAAAAATAAACTCCAAACCTGTGAGTAATGTGGGAGCAGATAAGCATTTGCAGTCAGGTTGTTGATCCAAAGAGAGTAATTAAGGAAGGTGAGGTCTAAACTTGTCAAAGTCATTTTGCCCTACTTTCCTATTTATAGGTTTCAAAATGGAAAAAGCCTTCAAAAGGATTTGCATCCTAGCTTCCCTCTGTAAGATCCTTCTGCAAGAGATTTGAGAATTAGCTGCTGTGCCTGCAGTATATTAAAATCTTTGACAGCCATCCACTTGGGGAATCCCTGGAAAAAAAAAAGAAACAACACACACACACAAAAATAACCACCTCATTTTGTCTCAAAAGGTTCGCAGTATCACTTGAAAGTGGAGAATAAATCACTGTTCTTCAGAATTTTTCCTGAGGCTTTTCCATGCTGGGAGGTCCCGCAGAGGGAAGGGCGTGTGGAAGTGCAGCCTCCCACACCTTGTCCTGCTCCTCACCTGGTCCAAAGGTGTCTCCTGCCCTTGCGCCGGAGCAGGGAGGGGAGAGAAGGGCCACTTCCTTCTCTCCCAGTGTGCTTGGGTTGGCTAAGGAGTAGATCCATCCTTGCAGTCTCAGCGCCACAGAATCCCAGAATAGTTTGGATTGGAAGGGACACATCTCATTTGTCATGATCCCAGATTCCTCCGAGCCCCAGCCAACCTGGCCTGGAACACAGAAGTGCTACATCAAAACTGAAAAATACAGGTTCTAAACATCCCTCACAGAAATTCACTTGAAAAGACAATACATTACTGGGGCTCTGCTGTGTTAAAGACAAAATATTCCTTGAGTGAAATTTTCTCGACTTTTTCCTGCACCAGTAAATTTTAAACCCTCTTTAAACTCAAAGCTTTACAAGACAATCTGGTGACATACAAGTGGTAATGTGTTGAAATGTGTTGATAGAAATGTTTTGCATGAAAAAGAAAACAAGTTTTTAACCTTGAAAGCTGAAAAAATTGACAGTTTTTTGTCATTCAGTATTTTTGACAAAATCAAGAAAAGTCCATCTTGAAAAAATTTAAACTGCAATCCTGATTTAAAAAAGAAGAGAGAAAAGGAACTACTTCAGTGTGAATTGTTCAACTGCTACATTCTCAGCTATGAAAAACTTGCTTTAAATGGACAATTTAAACATCGAGTTTTCCACTTAACACAGAAGAGGAAGTTTTCTTTGAACAGATCTCCAGTAGATGAGCTCTGTGCTTTTTAAAATTGACAGCTGAGCCTAGCTCTGCCCTGTGACGTTGTAGCTAAAGGCAACATCCAAATATATTCTTATGTCTCACAGGGAAATAAAGAAATATTCAGCAGGCAGACAGGTGTGTGCTGTGGGGGACACCACATTATCACAAAATATAACTTTTCCCTTCCGCTTATCTCAGCTTTCTAGTGCCAGGCCATGAAAAAGCAGGGAGTTATCAAACCCCAACATCGCTGCTCTGCAAGCAGATAAAAGAGCACAGCTTAAGTGATGAAAATTAAAATATTTTGGGCAAGCCAAAGGGGGGAAAAAAAAAAGCTGATTCATTTTCTAAACTGTCCCAGTTATTTGGAAAAATAAGTCAGTGAATGGTTTTGTTTCTCTTGTTCATTCACTCAGATTTACCAGTCATCATTATAAAGTTTGAGTGTTTCTCATCACAAGGATTAAAGGTGAGCTGACATGGGCAGATGCCATAAAAGAAACTACTCCTTCTACCTTGGCACTTTACAATCCTGAGAGACAAGCAATGCCTAAGGAAATGTGCTTTTTATGTCCACAGTGATCCTGCTGGAGAGAACATCAGTGGAAAGTGTCATTTAGATAATTAAAAGTGAGAACTAGCAGAAACTGCATCCAGAAACACACACAAAAATATAAAATTTGCCCGGGGGCCTCTTATGTTATTCTGTTTGTGATTTTGTGGACAAGATGTTTAGCTGAGTAACACGATGCAAGTCCACCCACAGCCAAGAGTAAGCTGGTTTGCAACAGCTGAACATTTAGTCCAGCAGCTTTATGGCATTTTAAACTCCTCCTTTGAATTCTCCCATTTTTTTTCACTGCTATCACCCTGCCAGGAGAGCATTCATCCCACAACACCTTATCTACAAAGGGCTCTGCAGAAGATATGACCCTTGAATGCTGACTGGGATGGATTGGGAGGAAAAGCTGGCTGGCTTGCTACCCTTAAACTGGTTTAGACTTTTTTATTATTATTATTATTATTTTCCTTAAATCATAGCCTAAATTATCTGAAAGGGAAAACCAATGTTTCAGAAATGGAAAAACACCCTCTCTACTATGTATTGGTGCCTGTAATGGTAAATTATCTGAAAGGGAAAACCAATGTTTCAGAAATGGAAAAACACCCTCTCTACTATGTATTGGTGCCTCTAATAGGGGCTACCTCCCCAGATCCAGTCTCTCCAACTTGAGTTTTAAATGAGCCTTCAAATGACGTCTCATTTGCTGCTTGTGCATGGCTCCCAGCCCCTCCTCACCTGCTTGCAGAGCTGCGGAGCCACATCCCCGAGATTTGGCCAATTAACACGGTGCTTTTTACCCCAAAACAGCACAGGTGCCCCGACTCAGGAGCCCAAGGCTCTGCAAGGCAACCTAGTGACATCCCCGCGGTAATTGTTCTGACAAGGACCCTCTGAGCAGTGTCACTGGAGGTGACAGTCACTGGCAGTCTCCAGCTTAGCAGCAAGGTCACCGGGGAAAGGCAGTTTCCACTAATGCTGTCAGGCAGAGCAATTGTAGGCAGATCTTTGTGTTCCCGAGTGACCACCAGCCTGCAGGGCAAGAGATGGCAGGAGGGATGACAGATAAAGCGCGACACTTAAAAATATCTGGTTTTCCTTTTAAGATGAAAAATTTTTTAAAAAAAAAAAAAAGGCACAAAATGAGGAGAAAGGGGCTGTTTCTTTAGCATCTCTGGTAAACTGGGAAATGCCTGCCCTGGAGGGCCTCTGTGGAAGGAAGTGGGACATGCATGGAGCCCCCCCTCCATCCCCATGCCCTGCCCTTGCCCCCCGAAGCCAAATTCAGAACTCCTGACCCCTTGCAAGTGAATAGGTGGGGGAAATGGCCAGTCCTCCGCCCAGGGAACTCAGCACAATCCCCTGCCCAGGGCACCGCGTTTCCCTTCTCTGCACACGCCGGAATTCGGGTCTGCCTCCCATCGCAGCAGCTGGATGGGTACCCATGTTAAAGGGACAGGCATTTGGAAAGAGGATGCTCTGCAAACTGACATGCAAATAAAAGCCATCAGCAGAGAGATGCAGCGGGCAGGACTGGGGGCTCACACTCACATTGTGCGCTCTCCCAGTCCAGCATTTCCCTGACCTGACCTTCCCTGGAGGTACCACTTTGCCCAACAGGTGATGTTTGACTCGGTGGTCGCCGAGGTGACAATGTGCCAGGAATGGGAAATTCATATCATTTGTATTCCTTTTCCTCTGCTATTCTGAGGGTTGAAAGGGCCACCATTTTAAATTTAATTTACAGGGTATACCGTCTATCTGTTGGAAACACGAGGAAGCAGACCTTGTCCTAGTATTTATCAGACACATGCCGCCCATCTGCTTGAGCTGGGTCGAGGAGGATTTGCTGTTAATCCTTCAGACCCATCTGCAGGGGGTTCAAAATGCTGACCAGAAAGCTAGACAAGATGAGGTTTATTTAATTAAAAAAACTGCTCCGGAGGTTACTGGAAATCACTCTGAAGAAGAAATAGCTTTTGATCATGTCACTTCTAGGGAAGGCAGGAGAGAGAGGGGGGATGGGGGAGGCAGGCAGAGTTTTGCATCAAAATAACACTGCGGCAATCGGTAAATAAATAAAATTACAGTGCTGCGCCAAATAAACCTGTCCCCATGAGGGGACATTTCTATCTACCTGTTACATCAAATGCGGGAAAAACGAAGCCCTCACTCCAGCTTGGGTGTTTCACCAGCACATTGCAGGGCTTGGCCTCTAATCTGGGCAAAGTATGAAAGGCAGAAATTGGGTTACTCACGCACGCACACACCCGAGCACACACACACACGCACTAATCTGCAGGTTTGTTTGCGTGGAGCCGAGAAGGAGGCACACACAGCCTCGAAAACAACTCCAAAACCTGCAGCACTTTAAAGCCTGGCATTTATTTGCCTCCTTTTGGGGAGAAGCACAAGTTTCTGAGGAAGGTGGTTAAACCTGAGCTTTACTGCTTTAATGTTTAATTGCTTCTTTTCGTAATCACTGCTCAAGATCCATTTATGTGGAAGTGAGAAACAATAAAATCCCATCTCCATTTGCTCTGCTGAAAATGGACATCTGTTAGTAACAATATTAATTCTAATGAAATATTATGTACACAACTGGTTTAATGCAGTGCTGCTGTGTGGGAGAAGTGGCTTTTCATGGGAATAATAATCCTTGCTCTTCCAACTCCTGAATGTTATTTTACAGCGATATAATGCATAACAATTCTCAAAGTAGCTTGGACAGAGAATTTGCCCCTGCCTCTCCCAGGGCTCTGTTCCTAATCAGATTCCTGTACTGGGGGCTACACAATAATTTTCTTTTTGGTTTTTGTTGTTTGT
The DNA here is from genome assembly GCA_013397315.1 of Donacobius atricapilla. NCBI lineage: Eukaryota > Metazoa > Chordata > Aves > Passeriformes > Mimidae > Donacobius > Donacobius atricapilla. The sequence goes on from WBMY01017124.1 coordinate 514,036, forward strand.
GTTTTTTCCTTCCTAGACACAAACATCCTCAGAAAAAAAAAAAAAAGGAAAAAAACCAAACAAAACATTAACAAACAAACAAACGAACAAAATTAAAAACAAACAAACAAACAAAAAACCCACAACAAAAAAACTGCACAGAGGCAGAACTAAGCACTAGGAAGAACAACAGGCAGCGAATTGCAATATTCCTGACAATAAACTGTGAAACAGGGTCTGGCACTGCTGGTCCTGTACCCAGCACACCGGTGAAATACAGCTCCATCTAGGGACAAGGTGCATGCAGAAAAGGTGTATTTTGGAAACCGGGACCGGGAACAATGGGGAGACCTCATTCTCCTGCAGAGTGGCAAGTAAAGATTCATGCTGCTTGGGATCAGATAGCAAGAATTGTGCTTTGTGGCTGCAGATAACCTCTGAGCAAAGTAACTTTATCTACAGCAAATTATTCCTTAGCTTCCCATTGCAGGATTTGCTTCACCTTAGTCTGAAGCAAGTGGTGCTGGCTACTATCAGATAGAGGGGTAGAGGGATGTCTGCTTTGATTTAATAGAGAAGTTCCCATGGAAAGTGCTTGGGCAAAGTAAGAGAATCTCATCCGAGGATTGTGGAGAGAGAAATTCACTGAATTTCTTTTATTGTGACCGGGTTAACCAACTATGCAGAGATTTGACCACGCAGATATAAGGCCTCTGATGTTTAGCAGGCCACTAAAATGGATGTTCTCTCTCCTGAATATACTGCTTCAAGTTATCTGTGAGCCTTTTGTTCCCCTGAACCTCCCAATCCACATCTTTTTTATTGTAAACCGGGCATTTCCCGTAGTTGTTTGTTCTCAGTCATGTAAATGAGACATTAACCCTTCCTAACTGGCCATTCCTGAGCTCACAGCCCAGGGCTGTGTGGGATCTGACACCCAGCCCTGCCTGTCCTTGCTGCACAGACGAGACATCGCTGCTGCCTTAATTCAATTCAATATTTTTTTCCTGCCCGTCACTTCATCTATGGCAGCACTGACAGAAAGAATCATACAATTGGCTGGCAAAGACCTCCAAGACCTTCAGTCCAACCTTTGACCAAAACCTAAACCCACTAAACCACAAAAATCACTTGGCAAAGTGCCAAGTCTGGTTGCTTTTTGAACACTTCCAGGGAAGGCGACTCCATCACTTCCTTAGGGAGTGGGTTCTGAGGCTTAACCACTCTTTCAGTGAAGAAATGTTTCCTAATACCCAACCTGAACCTCCTCCTGGTGCAACTTGATGCCATTTCCCCTTGTACAAACCCTAAGTGACTCAATTTAAAAGGTAGCAAAGCCCAATTTCCCAGTGCAGAGACTTAAACCACACACAGATCCTGTATTTACACATGCAGAGTGGAATTTGCACATGCAATTAGGTTGATTGACATTTTCTCACTGTGTAGATACTTCCATCAGCAAACATTTGGGCAAGCAATCAAGTGAGTTATATTTTTAAATGCCCACCCTGGCACGCAGAAGGAAATGTCCCAGCCAGGCAAGGAAGCAGCGAGGACACAACCTGGATGAGTTCATCTGAGCACTTAAGATCACAGAAGCCTTTAGGTTGGGAAAGCCCTCTGAGATCATCCAGTCGTTAGCCCAGCACTGCCAAGGGCACCACAAACCGTGTCCCCAAGTGCCAGTTTTTTCAAATCCCTCCAGGGATGGTGACTCCACCACTTCCCTGAACAGCCTGTTCCAATGCTTGACCATCCCTTCAGTGAAGAAATTTTCCCTGATTTCCAAACTAGACCTCCCCTGGCACAACTTCAAGCCATGTCCTCTTGTCCTGTCCTTTGTTCCCTGGAGCAGAGCCTGACCCTCGCTGTGATGCCTTAAGTTTGAGCTTTCATGTTTTTCAGATTCTGTGCTGCCCAGGGGTGCAGTTCTGAGACTCACATTCAGTGCCACTCAGCTCTCTTCCCAGGGTAGGGAGACAAAACAAATCCTTTTCCTGCTGAAGACCAAGGACAACTTTCAGGCCCAAAAACACAAACAAGGGTGGACTGAAGGGAGGAACAAGACGGATGAGACCTCACAACCAGAAGCTGTAATTGGACGATTAAACCCTAATATGCAAATGGACCAAAACTTATAAAAATATAAGATCCAATGATCAGTCAGCAATTTTTGTGACCATTCTTAGTCCACCTTGGGTGTAGCCCTGGTCAGGCTCTTGTCCTGCCCAAGGTGGATCCTAGAGGCCTTTCAATAAATATCTACCTTATTCTCCAGCTCTGTCCAGCCTCTGTTCCAGGTCAGCCTTCCCAAGGCATCAGCTGCCCCCTCCTGTCAGGGAGTTGTGGAGAGAGAGAAGGTCCCCTCCTTTTCTCCACTCATCAACAAAGGTAATGGACAGGAAACTAGAGAGGCAGATGACAAAAGCCACTGGTTCTGGGAAAAGCGCCTACGAAGTGGTGTTAAAAGTGTCTCAGGAACAAGCGAAGATCACCTGTGATGTCACTTTGGTCATAATTAGTTGGCAAAAAACCAGCAAAGTCAAAGTCACAGTGGTGCACCGCAGCCCTCCCGTTAGCAGAGCGAGGCTATCGATCCCATCACTCATTTATTTAGGAGATAGAGTTTTAAACAGGAATAAGAACAGAGTTAACATCAAATCAGCTGTCAGCTGGATGTCACCCTAGGCAATTAGCATGCTCCTAATGTGCTACAAATTTTAAGCCCAAATTATGTCCTCAGATGCCTGCGTTCAGCTCACACTGACTCTGCAGAACACAGGGTTTAAAGCAGGGAAAGAACAGGAGATCTGCAGGTAGATACTGCTGAGGCTTTGGACAACCAGCCCTGGCTGGGAGAAGAGGAACAGGAGAGGAGATCCACCGTGGCTGCTGCCAACAGAGCAGAAAGTGTGAAAACCCCTTCCTGCCAGACCCAGTAAGCAAACCTGAGAATGTGCTGTCCTCTGCCCAAAGCAGCCCTGGGAATGGGCTGTAAATACATTTGTAAGCACTACAGGTAGTTAGTTATTAATATTTCTGGGGCTGAACCTCGGCAGGTATAAGTCATCCAAATTCCACTGATTTCCTTGGTTCGTATCAGCTGTGGCTCCATCCCTGTGTTATTACAAAAGACAATAAATCCCTTCTTTGGGCCAAATTTAGTCCCAGCTATGTCTCCGTGACTGGATTAACTCCACTGAAACTAGCAGGGAAAAGTCTGAGCCTGTGTGTGGGAAATGAGAACAGAACGTGGCTGCAGCACTTGTTAAAGCAGAAAAGAAACACCTTCACACATACATGTGAAAATATTTATTGCATGTTGGGCTGATGGAACATTTTTTTTAGAATAAAGCAGAAACAAACTGCTTTCCCTTCAGAAAATGAGATTTCACTCAATCCAAGACTCTCCACAACAGGGAAAAGAATGTTTCCCAAAAATGAGTTCTGGTTGGAAAAAATGATGGTTCTTGTTTTGTTCTACATCTGCTCAAGCCAGCACACTGCAGGCTGGAAGACTTGTAATTCCCTCAAGTAATCAGCTGCTGGAAGAAATAAGAGCATGTTATGGAAAACACAGTTTAACCAGTCATGGGATTTCCTGGGATCACAGGAAACAGAGCTGCAGCTCCTGCAAGCAAGAGGCTGTTCAGGCAGAGGCAAACGATGACCTGATTCAAGCAAAAATATCTCATTTTAGCTCAAAATGTCAACACGAAACACTCTGACATTTGCAAATCAATTCTTTTCAGGAATTATCTGTTCCAATTTGAGATGAAAACAAATATGAAAATACCAGAATTTCCCATGGGACAGAAATTCTATTTTTCAATGAGCAGTAGGAAGTATATCCATTGAGAGGTCATTTCTCTATTACAAAGCCACTGTTTTCTATGGCTGTGCCTAAATGCAAATAAAAAGATACTCAGGACTTGTCTCAAAGCTAGATGGCCACCTGGCTTGCTCAGTGCACATGGAGATGCCACAAGGTCCTGACCCCCTGTTCCAGAGTACCCTCATGTGGATTATTTTTCTGTAACACCAAACCGGAATTTTCCATGATGCAATTTGTGGCTCTTATCCTTCCAAGTGGGCCTCCAAGAGCAGTCTGGCTCTGTCCCCTCTGTGACCACATTGAAGCCAGGTTGTGAATCCCCTCTCAGCTTCCTCTGGCCAAATAAACCCAGGGTTCCCATGATCTGTGTGCTCACCTTGCAGGCTCCTGATCACCTCTGCTGTTGGATCAAGGAGGCCCAAACTCTACACAGATCTCCACATTTACTCAATGAGAGGCCCAGGTGACAAGGGGTCTGGTGTTTGAACTTGATCCCTGCACTTCTTTTCCTTGGCAGCATAGCCTGGGTTGTGCTGAGCTTGATGGTATTTTCTAGCTCTTACCAGCACGTGGCCACACTCCTGCCTAGGATAACCCATTTCAGCCCTGTGGTCTTCAAAATGGAGCAGACAAAATGATTTACACCCAGTCTGGGTGAGTCTGGCTGAGCCCTGGGCTACTCCATCACCATTCGTGTTCAAACACATGAAGTTGTGATTGCAAATCGTCTACCTGCCTATTCCAAGCAGTAAAACAACCAATGACAGAACCAATGTTCCTGGGGAGAATGGCCCAGTTATGGAATTCATAAGTGGACAGCAGCGTGTGGAGCAGGAGATTGTGTGTGTTTGGCAGGGGGGTGGCAGATCCCAGCACAAGAGCGGAGAGAAATGGAAAAGCAAACAGTCGAGGAGAGCAATATGTAATTCCTTGCACCAAAGCACACAGCAGTCATGCTACAAAGCTGACTGCAAGGGAAATGCTAAATGCATTTTCAAGCAGCTTTTCATCATCTTTTAATGCAAAGTAAGAGCTGGAAACAAAAGAGGGAGGCCAGCTCTCTGCACACCTCCAGCCAGGGCGCTGCCGAGAAACAGTGGCATCAGGAAAAACAATCTCAAAGGCCAGGCCAGCAGAAAGTGCCCCACAGATCCAGTGTGAATAACAAGAACTACACATGACTGCCTTCTCTTGAGACCCTCATCACGAGTCTAGGCACCTTTTCCCCTCACACAAACCAGCCCACACAAAACAGCTGCCCAGCATTGGGATGCTTGCTCTTTTGGTCACTTTCAACCCTCTGAAAAGCTGCACCTTTCTTGCCAGAGGATGAATTCCCCAGTATCTTTGGTGGTCCCCTGCTTTCTCTGTCTTGCTGCCAGGGGATTACGCCTGGCCAAGGGAGGGCTTTGCTCCCCAGATAGCCATGGAAAGGCTTTCCCCAATTTAGCTTTGGAAGAGTCCTTAAAATCCTCAGAGCAAGAACTCTTTCCCAGTTATTCATCCTATAGTCTCACCTTCTGCTCCAAAATATTCAGCCTTTACCTTCCAGCCACACACACCAGACACCTCTGGCTACACCTTATTATCACAGCAATTACACATCTCGTGTCTCCAACTTCTTTAAATAGAGCTGATTAATATTCAGACTTGGCAATCCCTTGATTAAACAAGACACCCACAAGGAAGCCACTACTAGAGACCAGTCGCCAAACTGGAAATTCCCTGTGAAAAAAAAAACCAAAACAACCCCAGCTCTTTCATCTGCTTCCTATGAAGTCTCAGCTGCGCCCGTGTCACTGTGCAGAAGGCAATAAGGGACGATGTCGACAGATGGGGAGCTGAGGACACAATTCACCCAGCCTTCAAGAAAGCTTACAGTCCCATACTATACATTAATCCACAAGGTCAGTAATGGGGAGGGGGGGGAGACACTAACCCGTAAGCAGATAAGGAATTAAGATGGAGGTAGCAGACAAAGAGGGCACGTCTGCAGCGTTTAACGCGGAGCACGGGGCATCTGCTGGAATGTCACGGGGGGCACTTCAGCCAGCAGGGTCCCCGGCCAAAGGCACCAGAAGAGAAGAGCAGGAGGAAAGAAAAGGTGCAGGAGACACTCATCCAAGGGACAGTCAGTGCTGAAGAGGGAGTAAATTAATCCAGGATGACACTGACAGACTAGGATTAAGTAGCTCACCGATGTCATTAGGTTGCATGCACATATAGATGAGCTAACGAAGACAGGGACAATGCTTACCCCAAATAATTGAGGACACGGGGAAAAAAGGGTCAGGGGAAGGTTATAAAAATAGTTTGGGAAGCTTCTAGAAGAGGCTCTCAAGCCAGCCCTTTTCTCACTTGCTTCCTGGCTAAAATATATATTTATATTCTGCTGTTGCCTATCTGTGTTCCTTGTGTTTCTAGCTCTTCTTCTCCTTCAGCCTGTCCAAAATACCAAGTCCTTTTCCTGATTTACCACTTGTTGGCCTGCTCTCCAAACACCACGTGTCCTCCCAGACTTCCATGCACCCTTTGGAGCTTCATTTCTCTAACAGTAGCCATCACTAGGGTTCAGCTGATGAGGGGACCTTGCTAAGAAATGTTAATCATCACAGGATATCACATGTCCAGAGCAGATACAACCAGTGTGCATCACTTTTTTAAATGGTTAAGAATTTTGGGATAATCACTGAGCTCAGCCTGCTAAATATTGAGCTCTGTCTCTCTCCTGCCTGCACCACTGACTTGGTGACCAGATGCATCACCTCAATTCTGCTATTCAGTTCCTCCTGCCCTCTCTCAGCCTCCCAACTGCTTCACCTGAAATTTTCCCAGAGGAGTTCCTCTTGTTTTAGTGGTGTGACAGGCAGGGCACAGCCTCTCAGGTGGGGTTTCAGGGCCAACTTCCAACAGCACATCTGCAAATAAAGGGCAGGAGTGCATTTTTCACCTTTGTCCTTCATACTGGTTGATATTCTCAGATTTTAATTATTTTCAGGGTTGAATTCAATTCAAAACAATTGAATACAATTCACTGCAGAGGGACAGGAACTCTGGAATGGGCACAGGGGAGGAGGTGGATGTGCATATTTGGAGATGGGAGCAGCAAGTGGCTTCAGGTTCCACCTCTGAGCTCTCCAGGAGTAAGGATAGTACTGACAATAAAAGAACACAGCCCTTTTATTGTGTTGCTCCATCCACAGGCTTTCCTGACACCGTATTTTCAGTTTCTTCCAGAGCTTGCCCATTCAGGGTACTCAGGGCTCTCTGCCAGCAAACTTTCACTCTCCCACATTGGAATAATGAAAGCTGAAGGCTGGTAATATTTACATCAATGAGAAACTGGGTTAAATCATGTTTGGTAAATTAAAAAATGATCAGTCTCACTCAGAGCTGGCAGTGAGATAAAACTTAACCATATATGACCAAGGTGGAAAAATAAAAGAGCCATTTCCCATCTAAGGCCTCTGGTTATGGCATCTCTGCGCAGAGCAGGGACAGTCATTAAAAATGTGTGGATTCTTTTGTTTCAGTTTTCCTTCCTCATGACCAGCAATTAGCATTTCTTAATGGAGCTCAGCTGAAGCCACCCCCAACAGAATCTGAAGTTGCTAACTACAATGTCATCGTGCACCATAACGAATGTTTGCGTAGAGATCAATAGGTGAGGCCAGTGTTAATTGTTAAATTAAACATAAACATTGTCAAAACACATCCCTCCTTATTCTTCCACCTGATGACATGAACCTGGAGAACCCTTGGTGACCTTATATTCAGGCTCTGTGACCTTCAGGTGGTTTGCATCAGGTCATCTTTACCTTATGCAAACTTGGTGTTTTAATTGATCATTTTAGAAAACAGCAGATTGCAGAACTCCTGCTGTCTCAGAAGGGATTTCTTTAGGAAATGCTCTCTGAGGAAGGCAAAAACACCTACAGGGTACTTGGGGATATTTGTAGCGTACAAGGTGACCTGGAGTTAGGTATGTCACAGTTTGGCTGCAGCCTTCCATGGTAACATCCATCCCTAACCTGCCCCAATTATCCACTGGACTCACCAGGGACAGGAAAGTGCTGCAGAGCAGAGTGTTTCAGGTTACAATTTCCAGATGCTTTGCTGACTGGTGGGATTCTGCTCCCGCTGAAGTCACAGGAGGAGTCACAGTTCTGAGGACAGGCACTGTGGATGATGCAGGAAGCATTTACTGGTGAACATAAAAATTATTGTGCTCCAACACAGCACAAGCACAGTGCTCTCAGTGACTAAGTGCAGGTACATCCCTTGTAGCAGTGAAGAGGAGCTGATTCCTGCCCTGCTCCACCTTCCTACTGTGCTGTTGCTTTCAGGTAATTAGAGCTTGCCGGGGGCTGCACAGAGCCTAAAATAATTACTCTGACATGCATTATCTGTCATGTGCATCTTAAGGCATTAAATTTTCTGTAGAATTCAGAGGGCTGTTCCAAGTCTGGACACTCTGGTTCTTTACACCAGAGGGAGCAAAACAGCACAGGCTCCTTTGAGTTTATCAAACACCATCTTAAAACTATTGGATTATTTTTGTCCCACTCACACTGGCAGGGTCTGCTGTGGATCCCCTTCCCTCTGTCAGTTAAAAGCTTCCCTCCAACTTCCAGCCTTGATTTATTCAGAGCCAGTTCCTGCCTATTTGTTCTTGTGCCAGCATTTCAGCTTATATAGCTCTTATCCCTCCCTAGTGTTTACCCCCCCGCCTCGGTGCATTTCTGGAGAGCAGGCCTATCTCTTCCCAGCCTTCATGTTATTAGGCTGAACAAGCCCTGCTCTTTCAGCCTTCTTTCATAAAAATAGGTTCTCCATTTCCCCAGTCACCCCAGTAACCCTGCCAGTCTGAATCTTAAACATGGGCAACCACAACTGTCCCACTTGGGTTTTCCTCCGTGCCTCCTGCAGCAGCATTAACTCTGCCACAGCCCTACAATAAAATGGAAATATTCGAGGGCTGGGCTTGCTCTGCTCACAGCCAGGCTGTGCACTGGCCCATCTCCATTCCCCAAGCATTTAACACAGACTTTCTCTACGTCTGTCTTTCAAGCTGAAGAGCCCATGGTTTAAGGCAGCAGCTTCTATTATTGGTCCCAAAGTGCATTGCCTGTGTACTTGACAATACCCAAATTCTGCGTGTTGATCCCAATCAACAGCACTTCCAAATTTTCCATCAGCTGTGTGTTTCATTAGCTCAAGCAACTCCACAACCACCTTCCACCTCCTCGTTTCTGCTTCCCAAGTCACCTTCCACCCTTGCCCCTTTGAACACGCTTTGACCCATGACAGAACGCTGCCTTTTAATCCTCCCCTTCTCTATCATCATCTCATATTCCCTGCACAGCACAATGTATTCAGTTCTTCAGAGGAGCCCAGCTAGACTGGGGCATGACACTGCTCTTAACTTCACAGAGAGAGCTCTCCAAGGAGCCCAGCACTCCTTCTTTCACAACCCCAACTTGCATTTATCCCATTGTCATGTGCCTTCACATGTTCAGTTATTTAAAAAGCTGCTCTAAAGCACTGCATAGTCTTGAGGTACAGCCAGGAGTTTCCCTAATCACTTTTCAACAGCTGCTCCATCCTTTATTACAGGTAGCGTGTCTGCTACTTCCCAGTCAGACGCTCAGGGCAGAGTACTCAGGCTTTGAACAGTTTATTGAGAGTCTTTGCCACAGGAATGGTGATTTCATGTGGCAGTTCCTTCTCCCTCCTGGGGCTGATCTGATCCTCCCAGGCCTGAACACATGAATTGCTTGGAGTTCTGCATGTTGCACATGGCCCTCTCCAGTTCTATCCATTCCCATTATCCATCTTCATCCCTAGGGAAAGCCCAGATAGTGTCTCTTCCATGTCTGCATGACACACACTAATCCCTAACCCATGTTCCATGGCAGACTTATCCATTATTTTTCTTTTCATTAGAGTGCTGGTGTTTCTTTTCTTGTTTCTTTTCTTGTGTCTTTTCCTTACTGTGCAAGATCCTTTCAGTTTCATACCCAAACTTCAGATCTGCATCTCCGAACCTTCAAGACAAGGCTTTGTTCCCTGATCTACCCCTTCTCCCACTCCTAGCACATTCCATGTCCATATAACGTTTTCAAACCTATTTTTTCAAAGCTCAGGTCGAAATCTCTTTCTGACAGTTGTTTTTTTCCCCTCACTGGTCGACAACACCAATTTGAGATAACTCCTACACCTTCTTTTGAAGAAATTTTACATGTCCAAAGCCTTGAGTTGTCCTATAACCTTCTGGATACTGTGGAAGTGTCCAAAACCAGGGTGGATGTGGCTCTGAGTAACCTGGTCAAGTGGAAGGTGTTTGTGCCCATGGCAGGGTTGTTAGAACAGGATAATCTCGAAGGCCCCCTCTGCCCCAAAGCATTCTGTGGTTCTATGATATGATTCTATACCCTAATTTCACCTGCTTTAGACAAATGTGCAGTCTGGGGACTCTTTCCTTGCCTTTCTTCACAGCTACCAACCTTTCTGCACCAGGATCATCCCACTGATCAAATTCCCTGTATGGCTGAGGCCACACAAGTCTCTCCTCAAATCCACACTGGCACAACTGAGGTGTTATCGGTGCTCTACGGAAATAATTGCCTTTTGATGGTTTCTGGAGTGGAGCCTTGTGTAAACCCCACGGTTTTAATTTGCTGGAAGGAAGAAGAGCACTTTGATATCTACCCTCCCCTTCTGTCACACAACATACGTGCTCAGATCTGCCATGACTGCAATTCCATAACTTCAGGAGTGCCGCACAGCAGGGAGGACAGTTCTTGGTAAAGTCAACAAACCCAACATGGTTCAGTTTCAGGCTTCCTGATATTTTTCCCCTGTGTTGTTAAGACCGTTCGTTCTTCTCCTAATAAACACATTTATTAATTTTACACAGATGGGAGAGTTGATAATTACATAATAGCATGCAAGTCTCAAGCATGGCAGGATCCACAATAAAACACTGACAATCAACACTGAAATTCCATCTAGATAAGAAGAACACACAGAACTAAATTTAGAAGGACTCAAAAAAAAAAAAAGAATCTAACCTTACCTTCCCCTCTTTATGAAAAACCTGGGGAAATAACAACAAAGCAAAGGATGGAAAGAGATCGGAATCTCCAGAATTCGACTTCTCCACACCATTAATTGTGGCAGTTAGAAGAATCAAGCGCTTTGGACAGATTTTGCCCGGATTCTGGAAAGCGCTTTAACATGGGTTTAAGTTTACCCTCTGTTTGGAAAGTACTTAAGTATAGGCTTAACTTCGAGCAGACATTTAAGTCCCCTTGACTTTAACATGTGCTCAAGTGCTACCTACAAAGGAAGCATTTTCCTGAAGCAGGAGACCATCTTGGCTTAGGCACTGGATTAGCTGTCAAGAGACAGGGATTTGTTCCTGGCTCTGGCCCTGGCCACTGGCAGGGTGAGCCCAGGCAAATAACATCCCCACTCTGGGCTTCAGTTTCACCACCTGGAAAACGGAGTGAACTCCGCTGCCCTTTGCGAAGTGCTCCAGTGTTGACGCACGGAAAGCATTTATTTAAGAAGTACACAATATTTTAATTATTTTTAGGGCTTCCTTGCAGTGTCCTTTCAAACTGGCTGCTGGATAATGAGGGATCTTGGTTGCACACCCATCCCTGTCAATTCAGAATAAGGACTGACTTGTTTTGTCTGATTTCCACTCTCTATACATCTCTTCAAAACACATTATTTTTTATTTTAGCATAAAAAATTCCTTTGAAGTTAATGGGTTATTAAGTTGTTGGATGCATTTTACACCTTCATATGTGAAGGGAGTTTGGATTTTCATTAGTTAGAGCTAACACCAATTTTCAATAAAATATTAACCAAACACACAGAGAAATAGTTCATGTGGATCTATCCACTCCTTCAATAAAATTAACAGACTTAGATATTTACTCTTGCCCCAGCAGTAATATTTTCCCACATTACATTTCAAACAATGAAATGACACTAAATTCATTTAAAACAAATTTATATTATTGTTATTTTAAACAATACTTAATTCAATTTCAGTGTTTGGCATGCAAGGTTTGAAAATATCAATATTATTGTTTAATGTAAAAAAATAATAATAATTCAGCTACAAAACATTAGCATATGCAAGCTTCCCAAATGAGTTCCAGGGCTGATATTTACATTAAACTGTAAATGAGCAAAACCAGCCAGATGTAACTGTGCCATCCAGAGAAGGGGATGCTAAGATTTAAAAACCAGAGCATTCAGCCCCAGTTTCAGCCCTCTCACCTGCATTTGGTGGAAGCTCATACAGGGAAGCGCCACCACAGGTTTGCTGTGAATTGAAAACAGAGGGGCATGAGGATGAAGAGAGAGGGGGAGGCAACTCAGATACTGCTCACTGGGGAGATTTCTGGGCCTTATTTGTCACCAGCAAAGCTCAAAATAAGGGACACGTACAGGGGGGTGTTTGTGTTACAGAAGAGAAGGTTGTGGGGAGACTTTAAAGCCCCTTTCAGTGGATGAAGGGGCTCCAAGAGAGCTGGAGAGGGACTTGGGACAAGGGCCTGGAGTGACAGGACAAGGAGGAATGGTTTCACACTGCCAGAGGGCAGGGTTAGAATTAGAGATTAGGAAGAATTTCTTGGTTGTGAGGCCCTGGCACAGGTTGCCCAGACAAGATGTGACCGCCCCATCCCTGGAAGTGTTCAAGGTTGGAGCACTCTGGGATAGTGGAAGGTGTCCCTGCCCACGGCGGGGAATGGGACCGGATGAATTTTAATGCCCCTTCCAGCCCAAACCATTCTTGATTCCCTGTTATGACTGCTGGACTAAGCAGCCAGGATCACCCCCAAACACCAGCACTGCTGAGCTGCGGCATCCCACAGCCAGAGCGATCCATGGGATCACATCTCTCTGCACTTGATACCTAAGCCCAGCTCATGGGGAAGCAGCGTCAGCACTGGGCAGGAAATTCCACTTTGGGCAAACGTTATGTGAGACAGCAAACATTTCAAAGCTTGCAAACCACATGGAGAGTCAAGGTGAGTAACGTGCCCACGTGCCCCTGAATTCTCCGCCAACAGGGAGAAGATGCTGCACCACCTGGAAACAAGCTGCTCCCTGAAAATGGCCAGGACAGCTCTTGCTGAGCTCTTCTGCTAATGACAACACATCAGTGGAGCCTGGAAGAGCCCACAACAAACGTGTGATTCACAGCAAGCTTCGAGGAAGTCGCAGAGTATACTAAGATTTGATCTTTACCTGCTAACAGCCCTTTAAAACCCTGCTAACAGCAAAGCAGTTGCCCTTCGAGGATGCCTTCCCAGTATTAAGCGCTCAGAGGAGCTCTGATTCAGAATAAAACAAGTGGCTAGAAGAGTATGTGGGTATTTAGCTAATTATATGTCTGGTAAATTTGTGTTTTAAAACAATGCTGCTTGTCTCCTCCCTTTGTAGAGTGCCAGTTCACTGGAGTGTTTCCCATGGATTGGCAATTAGCTGTAATTAGGTCTTGTGATTTCCCCATTTGTCCTCATGTCACAAAGTTTACTACTGGAAACGCTCATTTGGATGGTAGGTGGTTGCTAATTGCAGCAGCAACAAAAACCATTGGCAGCTGCAGCACCTGAGTTTGCTGTTTGGATCAAGCCATTGCTCCCTGCTCCCAACTTTTCAGGAGGATTTTGCAGCTCTTTGGCTGGGCCAAGCTGCGCTGAAGTCAGGGGCAGGGGACTTACCCCCGTCTGCTGGTTGACAGGTCAGAGCAACTTGTAATTTCAGAGCTGGGTGGGGAGCTAGAGCCCAAACTGAGTAGCTACTAAACATTTAGAGAGGAGGAGCTGAGCTCTTTTTTTTTTTTTTTTTTTTTTTTTTTTTTTTTTTTTTCCTCTAAAAAAAACCTGTCAGTATTAAAGTGATAATTTACTTCCGGAATTCAGGTCTGCCTGTGACTGACATTACCTCAGTCCCATGCAAGGCGTTCTTGTGTAGTTTGCAGCAGAGACCAGTCTGCTTTGCTTTTCCAAGGAGGATGGGACCAGAGGCAAAAGGATCAAGATGCAAAGGAAAATATAAAAACCTTGTCTAGTGGAAGGAGTCTCTGCTCATGGCAGGGGGTCCCTTTCAACCGAAACCATTCTGTGGCTTTACAGTTCTAAAAATTGGGAAAGTCTCTGCAGCATGAGATTTGGGAAGTGGTGAACTGGAGTGGTGGTGGCACAGCTTCTTTCAAAATTTCGCTCTTTGAGAACAGGTTAAGGAAAGAGTTGGCAAGATTTTGGTTTTGTTGGGTGCTGGAGCTAGGAGATGGATTGAACAGCTTCTTAAAGGCCTTCTGAGCCATATTTTTTGGTTTTAGGGGTAGCACAGTCCCACCACTGTAGATGTTGTTCCACTGTGTGCATTTGTCACCTTAACTCATGCAGGCGCCAGTCCCCTCTCCTGGCTGGGCCTTCTAAGCTCTTAAATGCATTCCCCTGAAGAGTGCACTGCAGAAGGGCGTATTTGACAAGCACAATTGGAGATAAGCAGCCCTGAGGAATTTCAGGACATTGAAGAAAGAAAATAATCTTCTGGTTTCTTCTTTGCACAAAAAAAAAAAAAGATTTAAAATAACTCCATCCCCTCTAGACTGGAGAAAGATACACTCTAAACCAGATAATCTCCAGCTCTTAGACAGAACATTTTCTCAGTTGATCTCCAAGATCTTTGCTAAGGAGGTCAGCAGCATGATCCTGTTTTGCTGATGCACACAGGTGTGCGGGTCTGGGCTGCGGCCGCGGCACCAGGTGAGGAGAGGGTGGGAGCTGTTTTCCCCTGCTGGGAGGCAGATGCAGGCTGTGCTCAGGGCTCCTTGCAGATGGAGAGCCCAGCACCTCCAGCCTGTGCATCTGTGTGGGCAGACCAGCTGGGGCCCAGCAGAGCTAAGCTGGCCATGTCTAAGTCCATCAGCAGACACCATAAGACCAGCTCTTCCTTAGCGCCCTGCAGATGCTCTGCGCCTCCCCGGCTGCCTGGCAGCGTGTGTGGGTCACAGAGCACAGGGACTGCTCTCATTCCTCTTCCTCACCACTCTGCATGGGCACCAGCAACTGACTTGGTTCACCCCACAGGTCACGGGGTGGAGGAGGAGTAGAGCTGAAGGCACCATCCCGTTGTCCTGATGCTTTCCAAGGACATCTTTGCCAGGAGCAAGCATGCTCGTGGATAACACATGTGGCTGCGCACATTCCACCTGCGGAGATGGCAGCTCTTTGTCTGGTAAATGCTGCTGTGACAAAGCTGTTCCCTATCACTCCCTTTTATTAAATATTTGCAGCAGCACTGGCTCGGTGCATCCCTCAAACCCCATAATCTTAAATTTAGGGATGGCTGTAGAGAGGAAGCACAGAAGCAGTGTATGTGCACAGGTGCAGCACCTAAAAATTCAAAGTCTGGTGGTCCTGATATCACGTGAGACTTTATTTCTTCAGTCAAGCTTTGCAGGGGGAAAAAAAAAAAAAAAAAACAGAACTAAAAACTACCTCGTTTATTTTTGTCTGGAACTGCAGGGCGGAAGAGTTTTCCAGAAGGAAGAGAAGGCTGCCATCGATTTTATTATTGAGTCAGTTTTAATGAGTCACAGTATTTTTGGAAGGCTTTTAAGATTACTGTAAAGTGCTTAGTTACAGTGGCTACAGGTGCCAAGGCAGGAAAGGAAACAACAAAGAAATGCACAGCAGCTGTATTGCTACGCTTCCCCTCAGAACTGGGATCAGCAGAACAACACACATGGCAAATGCAAAAGAAAATAGGAGAAGATGTAAGAGATGACAGAAGTCAGCATGGTCAGCTCCTACGCTAAAGCAAAATGCATTTTATTTAAGGAACTGTCCAGTGCTCCTTAGCTGCAAGTTGGAAAGGGTCACGGACAGGCTCCGGATTGCCAGACGTTCAGTGAATCGTGTGTTTGCCTTTCAAGCTGTCCTTTGGTTGTAAGTCATTTGCTCCCAGAGCTGCCAAGCTCTGCCACTGCCATCCTGTGTTGAATGAAACTGTGGAAACATCTCATTTAGCAGATGAGAGAAGGGAAAGCAGACAAGGGGGAAAAGAGGTGGTGTGAAGAGAATTTTTTTTTTCTTTGTGACTTGAACAGACTTGCCTTTTTGGTTTTTTTTGCCTGTACCATTCTCAATGCATAGGGCACAACTTGCAGAGCTCTTAAAGATGATCTGTGTTTTCTGGTAAAAAATTATTCCATGTTTTCCACTAAACAGAAGGTGCTAGAAACCACATTCTTAATATCTGGAGACAGAAAACAAACAGCCTCGGAAATACAGGGCTGGACGAAGAGCTTCCAGTTACCAATCGATGTGCCACCTGGATTTTCCAACCCTTCCTGTGATGTTTGGAGTGAGAGTCAGGCAGAAGCAGCACCATGAGCTGGAGCAGGACCGATTAGACATGCACAGGGCTGCCTTTGCTGGTGCGCGGCGAGTGTCGGGATGTGCAGCGAGCGTCGGGATGCACAGCTGGACACTTGCATATGCAAATTCCGGCCTGGACGTGCTGCACACAACTCAGAAATCACCTCAGATGCTGGAGGCCCGTTCTCACTCCCCTCCTGCCTCCCCCATCCCCCTCAGCAGCGGGGGACAAGCAGAAAATTCTCCGGGCACCGCTCAGGGTCACCGCCGGCGTCACAGCATCCTCCAGCATCCTCATCGGCGGCCCTGGAGATGCCACATAGCAACCTGGGCACCAGCCACGCACAAACCCGGGCTGGGAGAGGCGGGGAGAGCAAAGGAAACCACTCATTGTCTCCGGTGGGCCCAGCCTTGTGTCTGCTCCTCATGCGTGGCTGGCAGCGGGCCCGGCGTTCGGGCTTTGGCGGGCGGCCAGGCGCGGAGTGGCAGGCACCTGTCCCTGCTGGGAGACCTGGCGACCCCGGCGTGCCCGGGCGGTTAGTTCTGTTCTAACATCACGTCTACTCGAATTTACCTCAGGATTTCCCCCCTCTGGTAGCCGGGGAGCTCGGCCGATGCCAACAGCTTCACCATGGATAAGGCGAGGCGCGTTCCCAAGCCGCGCGCTGGGGGAACCCACCCCCCGCGCTCAGCTCGGAGCAGATGGGGCCCATCAAGGTGTTCGTGTCTTCCAGCACATCAGAAAAATGCCCCAGCGCTGGGACAAAGTCAGGAGAGAAAAACAAAGCCCAGCGGGGATCCCTCTGGGCCGTCCTTAAAATGAAGTTTGGGAAAGGTGCCGAGTGCTTCCCCCCTCACCACCCACTAAAATCCTTCACACAAGGACAAGGTCTCTGTGCCCACAGAATCTGAGGCTCTGGGCTGCGTTTTGGTTCCCTTTCTTTGGGAAACCTCTTCAAGCATTCCCCTGATCTTTTCCAGCACCTTGAACACACAGATCAAAACCTTTCACGAGTGGCTCTGAAGGAAAAAAGGACAAGGAATTTCAGCTCACAGGAGAGGAGACAAAGACCAGGCAGGAAGGGCGGTTTTTTCAGGAAGTTTAGGGCAGAGATATGAACGTCCTTATTCTGCAGCCTGTTTCTTACATAAAACTCCACTTTCTCCAGCGTTACAAATGTGAATGGAAATATTTCCAAAGCGTGGAGAATTTTTGAGTGATCTCTCATTATTTCAGCTTTATTTATGGTCTCTTGTCCCAGCATAGGCACAGTTCACTTATCCTTCTGAAGAAAAAGCGCAGAAGCTTTTGCTTTCTGACAAATGATCTGCCTTGGAAATTTGGAAGTCCTGTGCACCCCGTCCTCGATTTTAGTGGCATGAAGTTCACCAGATAGAAATAATGACAAATGGTTTGTCTTTGGCAACAAAAGTCAACAAAAGCTGCTGCCCATGAAGCTTCCTGCTCCATGATGAGGAAGAGAGGGTGGCTGAAGGCAGAGCATCCCAGCTCTACTGCCTCGTGTCGGGCACTCAGTGGCTCTGCAGCCTCCTTTCTCCTCACGGAACCACGCTCCAGAGGTTTCTTCTGCCTGTCCTGTCTCCCCTGACCACAGATCGCTGTGGTCCAAACTCTCCTCTGAAAGGAGGATACAGTACTGACAGCCTGGGAGCTTTATCTCAGCAGGCTCCACTACAAAAGGAGCAGCATGAGGAAAACCAAAGATTCAAATCCCCTGTCTTAGAAATCAATGTTCATTTTGTGTTTAGGTTCAAAGAGGCGCAGCAAAACCGAGGCTGGGGAAATAGAAAGGACTGAGCAGGAAGTGCTCTGTGCTTGAACCACAGCCCAAGACTGGAGTCAGTAATATTCTGGGGCCTGCTCATCTGCAAAAACAGGCTAAAAGCAGCCTAGCAGCAGCGAGATGAAGGAAAAACCATCATTTAGGGCAGTGGCAACTCGTTAACCCAAATGACCTGCAGCTCTGGCGAGCGCTGACCCAAGGACTTGCGAATTTACCTCCACTGCCCAATAAACTGTCGCTGCCCGGCTTCTCTAATTAAAATAGTCCTGGATTTGCAGGACCTACCCAGAGAATAAACTGGAATTTATCAGATTAGCTAAGCCAGATCATACGCAGAGCATATAGGCTGGCCAACAGCCTACTTTGGACCAGATTAACCAGCTAAAATAATTGGGGATTTTTGCAAAGTCTGCCCCTAAAGACTGGCATTAAAGAAATGCACCAAAGACTGAGCATGTATTGGAGCCCATTTCTTTTTACCCTATTTACTTCTTAGCTTGATGTTCTTTGGCAATTGCTGGAAATCAGCTTTTTATCTTTCACTAACCAGTGAAAAAAATTCTCTCTCTTCAGCTCCTCCAGGTGAGCTGTGCCAGTGGAAAACGGTGGATCTGTGAAAAGGTAGAGAGGCTGCATTTAATGTATTCCTACTTCACAACTCTGTTCCCCTTATTCCTACACTCTGGTCCCTGCATTGTCAGCCTCGGGTAATGAGGAACGATTACTGGAGAGGCTGTGGACTGATGTTTGAGTGGGGGCAGAACTGGTCTAGTCCTGATCCAGTCAGGAAAGGGATGAGGTAAAACATCCTTGCAGCCTGAAAAGGACAGAACGCAGGTGGCTGCAGAATGCCTTGGGGGCTGTGTGTAAAACAGGGCCTTCCCCTTGGCCTCCTTAAGGGAATTGTGGTGCGGAGGCACATCTCTGCAGCCGCAGGAGCCGGCAGTGACATTCTGGCAGATGTGTCTCGGCGCAATTTGAGCTTCGCTGCCGCTCAGGCAAAACAGGTTTTGCTACCAGAGCCAAAGGACTGCAGCCATGGGGAGGAGCAGGAGGAGGAGCAGAACCAGGGGACACCTGGGAGCTGGATTTCCTGCTCCTGTTCGCTTTTCTCACCCTCCCTCAGCAGCCGTGGGCATCTTGTTCCCCTCTGTGGGTGTAAGACCCCCTTGGCTTGTGCCTGGGGCAGGCTTTGGGCATCCTCAGCACTGCTTTTGAACCAGCCACTTCAGAGGGGAATCAAACCTGAAATCTTCTAGGACATTTTATGAGGCTCCACCTCAGCATCGCAGGTTTCAGCTTTTTCCTTTCCTTTTCCTTCAACAGTTACTGGGTTTTTCTTGCTACACAAAAGCCACATTGAACAAAATGTGAGAAACATCATAAAAACAGGAACGTTCTGCTGACTGCAGCTGTGGGATGCATTAACTGATTTGCTTTCTCCTCATCAAGGATCTGTCCAAACTTGGGGGAACAGAAAATAGCAGGTGACACGAAGGGAAATAAGATGCTGCTGGTCTGGAGCCCATGCCCCTGAACAGTGAGGCAACAGAGAGAAGGATAGAAGTAATTAAAGGACAGAGAAAGGCATTCTCCCCTTAGTTTTGACTTTGTCAAGGACACCAGGAGGTTTCTGGCTGTCTATAAAATAAAAAGAGGAGAAGCCCAACAGCCTGTCCTTTCACACAGGAGAACCAGAGCTGCAGGAGAGCTGTGACTGCTTCAGTGTCTCCCATCACCACATCTCTGCCTGTCCTGGAACTCCCTCCTTCCCTCATCCCCTCTGGACAGAGCTGCTTTGAGCCCCACAGAAAAACCTAACACCTCTCACCAGCTGAAAGCAAATTTCCATTCCTAGAAGCCCACACCCACACGAGCTGAAAGCATCAAGCTTAGTCCAGCCATGGCATTTGCACCCCTGATAGCCACCCAAAACAATTCAGCACTTCCAGGCTAAAGTAAGGGAATCTCTTCCTTGGTTAGAGGGTCTGACCCCAGGACTGCCACCAGGCAAAGCAAACCAAATGCTCTCTGGGCTGCCAGTGAATCTTTACATACCCCAACCAGGGCAGGCATCTGCTTTTTGGGCAGAGGGACAGCTGCCGCAGCAGGAGAGAACAGCTCAGGCCCAGCGTTCAGTCTTGGCTGCAGTGACCTGGCTCCTCAATTTCCACATGTGAAATTTCTTCTGATGTGAACAGGGGAGCTCCAGGTTCTGAACTACTGCAAAAATGCAGATCTGAGCAGCGAGGTGCTTCTCCAGGGAGTGCTCAGGGGGCTCACCCAGCCCTAGTTGTGCTCTTACCAAGGAGCACTCAGAGGGTTTGCTGCAGGATGCAAGGCTGAACCCTGAATTTTCCCCCAGAGTTGGCATTTCACCCTCTTTTCTACAAACAATTCCAGAAGCTGACCTAAGACACCCGCGTGGGGGATATTATATAACAATGGAGATTGTGTGTGTGTAGTTTATGTAAAAACACTTAATCTCACAGCTGCTTCCCTCCCCTACACCCTGGGCAAATTTTTTCCTTCCATCTCCCGTTTAAATACCTGGTATTTGATCATTTCACAGGGTTGGCAAAACAAGCACAATGGAGGCAATGTTTGCTCAGATCTATTTTTGTGTGTATGTGTGCGTGTGAATTTTTGGCAGAATCAATGTTTGCAAGAAGCAGATAAAACTTTTCTGTTGTAGAGCCACGGATAGCCAGGAATTGCTGCCTGCCAGCAAATCTCTGCTTACTGAGGGAGATCATGTCATTGTTAGCCAGGTAGAGGGGCTGGATTTGGGAATCTAGAGAGCTTCCTTGTTAGGCTATAAATGAAGGAGTTGTTTAGCAATTACTTTACGACAGTAAATCTCTGTGTATGAACCCACTTCAAGATAAAATCCAAACTTGGTTTTCCCTGCTTACACAGCACGGATGCATATGCATCCTGGAAGCTACATAACCCAGTCATATTTTATTCACATCACACTCCAAGGAGCTCACTGACTGGAATTCAATAGAAACTGTTCTCTGTGTGAAAGTAATTTCAGAAAGTAATCTAGTTTATGGAAATGAAAGGCATCAAAACACAAAAAACACTGTTTCTGTACAAGTGCTTTGCTTCAAATATTTGACATGGAAATTTATATAATCCCTCTGGGGCACATGGGTTTCACGAGTGTTAACATCTTTTGAAATGAATTTCACAAATGTTTATTTGGAATACCAGGCATACAAATAATTTAGAATATCAAGGCATCTTGTTGAATCAGTCTTAATGATACAGATCTCAGATGGCTGTGGAGGTTAAAAGGTATGAATTTTAATTGGGTGTGTGGAAGATGTCATTTTCAATCATTGCACTGCATTGCCAAAGCTATCACTTTCCAATTCTAAGCTTCCTGCTACCTCCTCCTCGGCTCCTTCTGTCGCTTAAAGACCAAAATGAAACATTTTTCACGTTTTATTTGTGTGCTGGGCATGTATTAAATACGGAGTTTTCCTGCCTATCTTGGTTTATACAGGACCCCATCACCGTTGTATTGCAACACTTCTCAAGCAATAAAGAGGTTGACTTTTTCCAGACAGATAGTGCTGTATTGTCATTCCAGTTTTATAAAAAGTTAAATTATTGAAGGCAAACAGCATTAAGGAGGCAGAAAGGGTTGCTAAGACTGGTCAAAGTCAGATTTTACAGGGGCCTCCTCTCTTCCCGGCTTCCATGGTGGGCCTTGTTTACATTATGGGATAAATCAGAAGTAAAATTGTTTTGCCATTTAAAATATACATGGTTTTAATTAGTAGATCCATATTTATATCTGGCTTTGGACAACATGATGGAGGAGCATGAAAAGAAAAACCAACTGGGTACCTGCGAAGAGATCTTTGTCCACCCTGTGCGGCAAAGGAGTAAGGATCCTGTGGGAAAAGATATCGTGTGATTGGGTAATTAAAAATTATCATAAGCCATAGGCAGTGGGAAGGCAAATTAAGCCTGCAGAGGCAGAGTGATTTCTGAGAGCTCCTCAGCCACTGAGTGCTCAATATTGCAACTTTATCACTCATTTTTAAGTTTGTTCATAACCCAGATTTGTAATCAGCAAGATTTTATCCAAGATACCATTTTTATTTGTATATTGCAAAAAAATAAAAATAAATTTGAGAATGGTTTATTCATGTAGAACAAAGCGTTGGGCTCTTGTTGGCTCACTCACTGGCTACCCTTAGATGTGCTCAGTCAATGTAGGGAGTTAAGTCAGGAACATTTTGGGGAAAAAAGTCCCTCTCCCATTCAACAGCCTTGGGCAGACCGTGTCTTCAGAGAAATGAAGCAGCCAAATTTCAACAAACCTCTAAAGAACATGCATTCGACTGATAACTTGGCCAAACATGGGTGGATTTCAAGGAGGGCGTGAAAAGCACTTTGTTCACAGGCAGCACGCGGCCAATTTGCTTTCTGCTCCCAAGAGCAATGATAAAAGCTCAGCAAATGGCTCTGAGATTTTTTTTTTTCTCTTTACAAGCACATTTTTTTCCAAGAAATCATCATTGTTTTCTTTGAAATGCCCATTGTCAGCAGCAGGAGCAAAATGAGCAAGGCAAACATCCAACCCACACAAGTCTGAGCCACTGGCAGGGAAAAAAACCCTGCAGTGGTCTTCTGGTAGAACACATTAAAGATGCCCTGGCATAGAATTGTCAACTCTACCTGCACCCGGAGTGATTCTGATTTCAAACATTTTATTTGCTAAGACTGATGGCCTGAAATATTTAATAGCAACCATTCTGGGTCAGGCAACTGATGGCCAGACCAGTGGCTTTGGCCACTATTTACAGAATCATGGAATCAGATAGAATCCTAGACCCTAACAGATCATCTCATTCCAAACCCCCACCATGGACAGAGATGCCAAGGAAAAGAAGACAATAAATGCATATTTGTGCTTCCTCTATCCTGGCAATCTGTGGCTTTAGGATTTATGGAGGTTCTGGCCATAAATTTGTAGGATTGAAAGGGACTGACCCCCTGTGAGGCATAAATGTGTCCAGAGCATCCCTGGGAGATGCTGCACAGATCCTCTGATGAAAGAGGAGCCCATGAGCCTTGGAGCTGGCTCAGGGTATCAACACCTCCACAAGCAGAAAGCATTTCCCAAAAACATCCTTAAGAGGCTCCCACTTCAGAAGGTGCGGATTGGCCATAAAATTCCCTTTTTTTCTTTTTTATCCCCCAGTTTTCTGCTTGTCCCCGGTCTGGTGGGAGGCTGGGCCTGGTGGGGCAGGTCCCCTCTCCATGGTGGGTGAGCACACACTCCCCAGTGCCAGCCCGGAAACTCCCCCCTCGTTAGGGCATGAGGGAGGAACACAAAGCCCCGTGTTTTGCTTCAGTCCCTCCCGTGAATAGGCGGAACAAATGATAAACACAGAAAGAAAGAGGGAAAGTTGTCCAAAGGAGGCATCAGTTTTCCTTGTGGGAAAGGCTTTCCAAGCCCTCCCCATTCCTCTCTGCCCTGCTTGGATGGGAATGAGCCTTCTGCTGAGCAGCCTGGGCATCAGTCCCTTCCATCCCTTACCTTTCTTTCCCCTTCTTTTGCACTTATCCTTCATTTCAGCCTTGCAACACTCTCCTCATGAGCAATGACAAGGTGGTTGGGCTGACTTCCAAAGCTCCGCCCTTAGCAGAGCAGTGGCAGAAGCATCCCTTGAAAGAAAAACCCCAGCAGGAGATCCTCTATTATTTCCTGAGAAGTGCTTGTGAGTTATATAAATTTCCATGTCAAATATTTGAAGCAAAGCACTTGTACAGAAACAGCGTTTTTTCGTGATGTCCTTTCTGTGCCACAAAACCACCCTGCACGGGCTGCAGAGCAGGGAGGAGGAGAAGGGCAGTACCTGCCACAGAGCTGCTGGCCAGGCTGCAGAACGAGTTCCAGGAGCAGGCTGGAGTCAATGAAAGAATTCCTTTGCTGGAAATGAGGTGGTAAAATGGATCTCCTGCCATGAAAGGACTTTGCTGTCCTCCCTCACGGAAGCACATCGCCTGCTGGTGCTGCTGGTTTCTGGCAAGGTTTGGCTGTGCTTGCCATCGGTAACACGTGGAAGATTTGTCCCAAGGACACTCGAAGTTTTGGGGGTGCAAGGGGTTCCCTGAGATGGGGAAAAGCTGATGAGAGATGACCTGATCCTGTCTGATCCTGCAGTGGCTGCCAAGTGTGTCCCTTGAGCATCACTTTTGTTTCCAAGAATGTCCTTATCTGTAAATATCCACAAGAAAATTAACTTTGTACAGATTCTTGGCAAGGGTTTTACCATTTCAGGGATGAGTTCAACCCAAAGTTTTCATTTCACACTGACAGCAGCCCCATTTCACAGGTCAGTCCCACTTTGTTCAAGTCTTCAGTGCCCTTCATCTACTTGCCTGGCACTGATTGATGCATTCTTTCCAGTAGTGGCACTGATTTTACAAGTGTCTAAAGAAGAGGGAAACCAGTTCAGAAATAAATATTTCTGGTTTAGAGCATCTGTGTGTCTGTATACAGTAGACTGTAGGATATAAGCCTCAGGGGAAACCCAGAGTCTCTAGGAAACAAAAGGTCTATAAGATCCCTCAAGTGAGTGGCTGGGGAGCAGCTGAGAGGAAAAAGGAATGAGCATCTTCCTACAAGACTGCAGGAGAAAATGAGCACCAAGCAGTTCGGGTTATCAAATCCAGACTCCTGATCCAGACTTGTGTCATGAGCTCTCTTTCTCCAACCAAGTGCCATGTGCCAGTTTGTATTATGGAAAGCAGAAGAGGCAGCCACTGGACTGGCTACTTCAAGTGCAACATTTAAAATACTGAAAGTGCTAAAAATGATCTTCTGCAGTGTATGTGTTGTTACGTTAGAGACCTCAGTTCAAGGGAAGGGCTCAAAGGAGTAATTGACAGTTTCATGTCTTTCGAGGATGTGAAAGCAGCACAGAGCACCGAGAGGTCAAGATGGAACATTTGATTATACCAAAACCACCGCCCTTCATCCCACAGGCAGAGGGTGACAACACTTTCAAGGCAAGCATTTCTTCAGCCAGGGCACACTCCCTTGATCCACGTCTGTCAGAATGCGCCAAAAGCCTGAAAAGCAGTGTCAATTGCCATGGTCATCAAAACATGACAGCAGCTCCAGGACTTTCTGGGAAGCACCTCCAGCACCAAAGAGGAAACTAAAACATCCTAAAACCCATTTGAGGACAAGAAGGGCCCCCTTTAATCACCAAGTCCTTCCCGTCACATTCCCCAGCAACCAAGTCATACAATCCCATTTCACAGGCTGAACAAGCCTCAGCTTCAAATGAACTGGAGCATTTGCCCCAAGGCCATTCCCAAATCTCTGTTGTCTGAGAGTCTCAAACTCCCTTCTGATATCCAGCCTGAATATATTCTCCATCAGTTCCCGTCTCTCTGTATTTGCAGCAGCACGGTCCATTAGCGCTCGGCAGCCTCAGCCCTCCCACGATCAGTCTCTGCACAACCAGCAGCCTTCAGCACGCATCAAGCCAGGATAAATCATCCTGGCAGTGCCCATCTCTTCTCTTCATCCTTGCCTGAATTTAAACCAGTCCCCTGTTCCTGTTCCCATCAGATGTCCCCAGTCTCAAACCCAGGCATTGCCCCGAAGGAGCTCGTGCCAAGATTTATCCCCCAAAGCAGAGAGGGATGCGACAATGGGATCGTGTCCTTCGCTACAGAGATGAAGATGGGATGGACAGATGTCCACAAAACCTCCAAATGCTGGGACAGTTACAGCAGCCCAATACAACCTTGAAGATGTTCATCCTTTGAAGAATATTTCCTCTGTATGCAGTGCTGGTAATTTTGGGAATCTCTCTGAAGCTGGGCCAAGTGATCGCTGCTGTCATTGCAAATGTTTCAGAAATGAGTTTCACGAGCAGTCTGGATCTGGGTTGCTTGCCTGGTAATTGGGACACACTTTTTTTTCTTT
>WBMY01017124.1:544623-590903 GCA_013397315.1 Donacobius atricapilla
TTTAATGAGCAGCCGTTGCCTAGTGGGTTGGGACAAGACTGTCCCACTTCTCCCCGAGTCCTCATCACCTGGCAGAAATGGTTTGGTTGTTTTCACTGCTTCACACACCTCAGAGGGGTCAGCAGAGAATCCTGTCAGCTGAAGGGCTGACAAAAGCTCCTGATGTCAGGTATAAAGAATGCCACCTACAGCTTCATGTCTGCACAAACCCCTCCGACTTGGGGCAAACAATGAACGTTTTTGTCTCCTTAATGCCCAGTATGCAATCGAGTGGAAATGCTACTTCCATCCTTAATCTACAAATGAAATTAAAGTTGTTGAAAGACGCACGATAGACCGGGATCCTTTGTTTCTTACAGGAGAGGGGGAAAAAACTGAAACCACTAAATATTTTAGCAGATTTACTAAATTTCCAATTAAATCTGGAATTACGGCAGAGCCTGTATCTCCCCTCTCACTCCACCACACACATTTCCTACTTGAATAAAGTAGGTTAGACGCAGCGCTCCCTCCACCCGCCCACCCCAGCTGGAATATTAATGAAGCAGATCCGTCGCCGGCGCGCTGGACCTAGCGGGGATGCTCGGGCATCCCTGGGCCCGAGCGTCTGGGCAGGGCTGGTTTATAGGGGAACAGCCTCGGCTATCCGGAGGGAGCGGGATATGCAAGGCAAGAGCACCCTCTGCCCGCTGGCAGGAGGGTCTGGCTCTGCTAGCGTGCCCCCCGTCCCTCCCCCCTTCCTTCCCTGCGCTGAGGAAAGGTCACGGGAAGCAGCTTACACAAGCCAGATGAGGTGGAGACCAAATCAGGACCAAGATTATGTGTCAGGGACTTAGGGACGGGAG
Source organism: Donacobius atricapilla (assembly GCA_013397315.1). NCBI lineage: Eukaryota > Metazoa > Chordata > Aves > Passeriformes > Mimidae > Donacobius > Donacobius atricapilla. The sequence goes on from WBMY01017124.1 coordinate 545,469, forward strand.
CGGGAGGGCTGCGTGCGGTGCCAGTGCGTGCTTTCTGCCCGGCTCCAGCCCTTCCTGCCGCCCCGCAGAGCGCGGCCCCGTCAGGGGAAGGGGAAAGGGGCATCCCCTCGCCCAAGGGGTTCGGGGGCGTGGGGCCACCTTGGCCAGGACTTGGCCAAAAAAGGGTTTGAGGCACACGGATGTGCTCATGGCTCTTCCGATCCGGTCCGGCCCCGTTTGGGGTTGGAGGTGTTGGCCCTCTTGGGAGGCACAGCTTCGCAGGGGACAACACAGGGGAGTCTGAGCCTGGAGCCTGGAGCAAAGCCAGGTGGCATCGGCTGTCGGGACAGGGTCACACCTCTGCTGGGCCAGTTTGGGGTCCAGCAGGTGCGTTCTGCGTTCTTCCACCTCCAACACCGGCCACACCCTGGAAGTGAGGGGAGGGAAGAAGCACAGAGCAGCCTTCCCCCACCACATCCCTCAGCACGCAGCAATCGGGGCTTTAGGGATGCCTTGACCCAGGACGCTGCATTTGGGACCATCCCCTGACGCAGCTCGTCACACACACACAAACACTCACTCACACTTTGATCAGAAGGCATGAACTAAAACTACTTCATTTGAAAGTCTGACTCCGTTATATAGTATTTCTACAAAGGCCAGGGACTGGGGGAGAAGGTTGATACCTCTCCCCATCCCATTGGTCAAGACAACTGTCCATCAGCTGTCCATAGCTCTAAGACAAAGAATGAAAACGACCTTGAAGTTATGATAAACATTTTCCGGTGTTTACAGACCAGAGCGTGAGAAGGAATTCAAAACATGAAACAGAAGAGAAGGCTGAAAAAATCAGGGCGACAATCCCCTTTATGTTTTGGCTCCGAGACATTTCTGATATCTGTGGGGATGTCACCTCAGAGTCACACAGACCCCGGAGAGCCCAGGGAGACTGCCACCCTGCAGCCACAGGAGCGTGCCAAACAGGCAGCTGAGTGAGGAATGCGTGGGCAAGGCTGCACAAAGGCAGGGACAGACCTTCCAGAGTGGCTTCTGGTGTAGCTTATCCCTTACACACCTTCTCTCACCTGGAGGTGACACCCACCTCACGGGCACCGCTCACAGGCCCAAAGCTCGGCTCTACCCTCACATCCTTGGGCATCCTCTGCACCTGCAGGGAGAGCTGAGGAATTTCTTCCTGGATAATGCTGTGGCACCTCACGTGCGTGGTGGAAAATGCTTCTTGTCTGATGGTGAAACCTGAGCTCCAGAGGAGACCACCTGAGCATTTACACATTTAACACAGCCAGTCCTGAGCGAGTTCAGACACACCACTCACTTCTCCCAGGGATCCTGAGCTGAGCTGTGTGACCCTGGACAGCTCTCAGCACACCAGGCATTCCTCAGGGACACCAGGCAGGGGGGTGGGACAGGAGGGACTCACAGAAGTTTGCCTCACCACTGCCCACACATCACTTTTCCTACGCATTAGACAAGGCTTTCCCTCCCTGGACTCTGCGTCCCTCCAATCCCACTCCCTCCCTGCTCTGCCTGCTCATTGCAGTGCTTAGGGACATCACTCTCCTTTTTCTTCTATTCCTTAGCACCATCTTGCACAGGATAGATGGGTTTTTCCTGCCAATAAAACAAAATAAAAGAGAGGAAGACCTTTTTCTTTCCCTTACATGGCAGCTAAGCCTGTGCAAATTCAACCCAAGTCTTTGCTGTGGCACAGAGCACTTGAGAACAAGGCCAAAGAAATCAGCAATTGCCCTTATTTTCTTCTCTTGAAAACAGCTCAATTGGCCCACTGCAACTTATTCCTGCTGTCTCTATTCATATCTTTTCTTCCAGGCAGCTGCCAATTGATGCTGCACATTTGCTTGGAGTGGAACATACTGGTGAGCCTGAGCTCTAAAACGTTGTTTCAGTCATATTTCAATATTTAGCTTATACACATCTGTATAAACCCAGGGTTTTTTTCAAAACCTTGTACACGAAGAGAGCTAAATGGGGTTATTTCCTTGTTTGCTGTGGTCAGAAAATGCAAATTCCAGCTGCGGAAGGTTTTGCCACCTTGTGTGTGCTTTCCCACATTGCGGATGCCAACGCCTGAGCTGCCGACCTGGGCTTCCTCCAGCATGGACTGAGAGAAGGGCACTCCCAAACCTCTCCATAACCTTGATTCCTCCAGGATTGCTGCCTTAGGATGGGATGGATCACCTGGCTCTGTGCAGCCTTTCCAGGAGAGTCTTCCCTGGGAGAAGCTGAGATGCAAAGGGGATGATGAGAGGGGGAATTGGAGAGGTGTCTACATCCTTTGCTGCCCCAGACTGAAGAGCCACTCAGGAGCCAGCTCAGGGTATGTCCCATGTTCCATGAGGCATCAGTGAAGCTGAGCAAACACAGGGAACTGTAGGAAATTCCAGTGGAACCTGCAGAGATGTGTTTTTTTTTTCCTTACCAAGTATATATTCATCGTGATTTTATATTTTCAGACTTTAGGTCTAAAATTCAGGGGTGAGGGGTTTTCATTGGTTTTCTTGTTTTTAAACAGAATCTATGGCTTCTCATTTTCAACAGTTTCCATTCTAAAGTGGTCCTACAAGGAAGAAGCCTTTGAAACCAAAAGGCTCAAATAATGCTCCAAACAGGGCAAATTATTCCACTGCTGTTGAGTGGAGCATCACAAAGAAATGTTTCAACAGCAGAAAAAAAAAGTGACCCAGTCTAGTCTAATAAACCGGCTTCAAATAATTTCTGTAATTTCCAGCAGGAATTCCTGCTTGCCATTGCCCTGTAGAAATATCCACTACCATCAACCTGCCATGAGTTTGTGGAGAGCAGCCACCCAGATCTTACCAAAGGATGCAGACACAAAACCTCCCTCCACGGGTTCAGTCAATCCCCATGGCTTTTACTCCCTCCAAAGGGAAAACAATTACCTGCCGGGGCTGCTGCACATTTCCAACGTATTGGGTGAAACCCAGGGCAAGAGCAGCCTTCCCTCCTCCTCAGATCCTGCATATCCTCTTCCAGGGGGTGTTTTGGTTCAGTCCCACCAGGACAGCAGCACTCTTTGTTTTCCTGCCTCGATGGAGCTGGACGTTTCCATTTCTCACCAGCCTCAAGCTTGACACAAGGGATGGGAGGGATTTGGGGTCTGGGGGACAAGTCAGTGTTTGCACAATGGCCTGGGATTGAGAGAGTTGGGACCATGGATCCCTTAGGTTGGAAAAACTCCGTCAGATCATTGAGTTCAACCATTCCCCCAGCACTGCCAAGCTCACCCATATCCCCAGGTGTCACATCCACAGAGCTTCTAAATCCCTCCAGGGATGGGGACTCCACCACTTCCCAACTTCACAAATCTGTGGATTTATTTTTCTTGTAGAGATCTACAAATAGATCCTGGATCCCCCTAGCCTGGACTGGAGACTCAGTGATCCCTGTCCCTAAAATTAGAGACAACAGAAATCTGGGACAACTTGCTCCAGGCAAGACCCTGGGTTATGTGATTAAACGGCAACATGGAGTTTGCAAAGCTGTCAATCCCATACCTTTCATCAGCACTTAATTCACATTAAAAAAAAAGAAAAAAAAAAAATTCACACCAGCCCTTAAAAGCTTTGGAGCAGCATTTCTCATGGCTGCAATAATACTTACAATATGGACTCTAGCTGCTTTTTATGTAACTGCTGCTCTTAATCAGCTCAGTATTAACAGCTCTAACCTGCTCTTGCTTGATTTATTTTATTTTATTTTATTTCTAAAACAAACATAGCTTTACAATCTCTCTGATTTCCCAGCTTTTATGCCACTCCACTGAGGCGCTTTAAACATCTCATTTATCTCCCATACGTTGGGAAATTACAACCCCCCTCCTCTCCAAAACAAACAAGCAAGGAGAAAAAAACCTCCAGCTAAAATCTACACAGTTGGAAAGTGTTGATTTAAACAAAAACCCTGAAACAAGATAGGGAGAGACTAGAACAGGAAAACAGACCCCTTTTTTTTCCTTGCACATATTGAGCTCTGGGCTTGTTTGCATCAAATGTTGACTTGTTCCAAGGCAACATCTATTTAGGTGTTGTGAAACTGGAAGGAACCAGCGTGAAACACGTTTTTCAGTTGTTTGAGAAAGACTGTGTGCTCTTGTATTTCTCCTCACACACGTTTCCCACTCTTCCGTCCTTCCTTCTCACTTCATCCCACTTGTGCAAAGGGGGCTGGAAGCAGTGGGGATAATTTGAAGTATCAGGCTTTCCAAACAGGGATGGGCGGGAAGAACATGTTGACAGGGGTTTGTTTTTTTTTTTGATCTGTATTATTTATGAAAAAAAATCCTCCCCTAATCAGAGGCTGATTTAAAGGGTTGTGCTTGTTCCTGGGGATGTACTTCTGAATACTGACTGTACTTAGGAATATCTACCCTCTCTGCACTAATGAAAGCACTGCCGTGCCCCAATGGTCCATTTTTCTAATTGCATAATTCACTGAATGCAAATAATAGCAAATTTCTAAAAAAATCTGTTGTTTTAGGCTTCTCTTAGATCTTCTCCCCACCTATCTCCTGCCTAGTGCAATCGCAGGATTTATTCTATAGTGCATGAAACTAATGGGAAAATTCCTCTTCCCAGTCACTGTTTTGTCATATACAAACCAGTGACTCTCACTTTTCCATAAATAAAAGGGACAATATTCCCCTCCTTATAATTATCTTCAACCTGGTTTGCTTTGGTTTGTTTGTTTTTGTTTGGTTATTCTTTTTTCACTCTGTAACATTTTTATTTACCTACAGAAACCCAAATAAAAACACTGCTGGAAGAACACGCTACCACAGGATGCATCCTCTCCCTATCAGCAGCCAAGATTTGAATTTTTAATTGGAGATATCACCCAAAGACCAAATCAGCTCCCCTTACCAAACCAACCCGGGGAATTTAACCCAACATAAAGTGGGCAAAACAAGGAAGCCTCTCATGTGCGGGTGGGGCTGATGGGGGAGGAAGGGTTATAAACCTAAACCCTCCATTCCAGACCGCATCCCCGAATGGGAATAAGCACCAAAGCACGTTGCCACGTATTTTTGCAGAAAAATAATTCCGACCAGCCTTATCAGCGGCGACGGATCCGGCGAGGCACCCATCACTTATCCGTTGTGCCCTCTGCTGGATGCAGCACACAAAGGCAAGGAATATTATTTCCAATTAATTTTTGGCATCATCCCTTGGCATCTGCGTTAGGAATGCAAAGCGTGAAATTTGTAGTAGCAGGTTTAATATTTGATCCAGCCAAAAAAAGAAAAAAAAATTGTTTTTTTTTTTTTATTTTTGCTACAAGGACTTACCTTTGGTAGTGTTTTCCTCCCCGCTTTCCCCCCTCCTCCAGCTTCTCGTTGTGCCGCTGCCACCGAGCCTTGTTTGTGGTCCAAACGGAGAAATCTGCCACCGAACGCCATCCATGGCAGGAATAATTTCATGCTGTGCAAAATTTGTTTCATTTCACATCCTGTAAGAATAATTACTTAGCATAATGCCACTTAAGCTGTATTTCTAGCTGCAAACATTAAGGAAATGGTAAAAAGCTAGATCCCGGTTGGGAGAGGGAAAAAAAAAAAAAAGAGGGGTATTTAGGGGTCCCCAGGGTTTCTTCAAACTGGTTGCTTTTAACACCAGGAACAACTGGAAGAATTAAAGTGTTATGAGTGATGTCACTGAATTTAAAAGCACAATGAACCCTGATATTTTCAATGATATTTGAGGTCACCCATGTGCTGGGGACCTCGATAGGACGCTGCCTTCAGAAATCAAGGCCAAAACACGTGGCCCATATTGCCCACCTTTCCCATGTTTTCTGCAAATAAGTTTATTTGAAGGTGACCGTTGCCCAAAATGGTCCTAAATAAAGCAGCAAGTGAAGAAGCTGAATCCTCTTCATGTCGTGTCACAGATTCCAATTTTTATGTGACAAAAGCCAGGTCTCAGTAGGTTTGGAGAGTCATTGTGATGGGTGAGCAGGGTGTACTGACCAAATATCAGCATAAGCTGATACACGGAGCCAAAGGAGGCTCCGACCTCCCTCCTGGGCCCCCACAAGAGAGAAAAATCCTCTTTCATATCTAGTCAGAATTATCCATGGTTCACTCTTACCTTCTAGCAAAACCAGGCTGCTGTCTTCAATCAAATGCAAGACTGGCATGGTCTAATTGAATTAGTTCAATTAAGTTTAAAGATCAAAATTATGATTGCGGATTTCTAAAAAAATCCCGCTTTCTCAATGCCAAACCTTACAGCTTGTAAATGAATAGTAAATTCTGACTCGTTTTTTCCCAAACACTGGAAATAATCCCTTCCAAAGAACTTCTCTTTCTCCAACAATGGCAACCCTCGCGTACACCAAGTATCCAGGCTGACGTTCATCTTCCTCGAGGCCATCGTGTCTCTTCCTCACTCTCCTCCAAACCTACCGAGACCTGGCTTTTGTCACATAAAAATTGGAATCTGTGACACGACATGAAGAGGATTCAGCTTCTTCACTTGCTGCTTTATTTAGGACCATTTTGGGCAACGGTCACCTTCAAATAAACTTATTTGCAGAAAACATGGGAAAGGTGGGCAATATGGGCCACGTGTTTTGGCCTTGATTTCTGAAGGCAGCGTCCTATTGAGGTCCCCAGCACATGGGTGACCTCAAATATCATTGAAAATATCAGGGTTCATTGTGCTTTTAAATTCAGTGGCACCACTCATAGCACTTTAATTCTTCCAGTTGTTCCTGGTGTTAAAAGCCCAGTTTTGAATGGGGCGATTGAGGATTTACTGATAAAATTCACTGGTAACAAGTACATTTGCCTTGGGTTTGTTAAACCCAACAAAAGGCAAATTCTTCCAGTTAGAAGTGGGCTGTGCTGGATGGATGGATGGATGGATGGATGGATGGATGGATGGATGGACAGATGGATGCTGTCAATCACAGCACTTTCTCCAACCAGCCTTCAAGCAGCACAAATTCCTTCCACTCATGAATAACGTGATTCCATATTAATTCTTTGTTTTCATTCTGTTTCAGGAAAACTCTTTATTGAAAAGTCAGCTTTGAATGTAACAGGAGCATCAAGAGGCAGCAAGGGAGAAGTAATAAATATGGGGAAAAAAAATTGGGCAGGCAAATCCTTCAGGCCTGAAGCAGGCAGCAGATCCCCCTTGGGCTTCATGAGCAGAGGAGTTCTTCAGATCTCTTTTTTTTACTATTTGATCAAAGAACATGACAGAAAAGACCCCCAAAACCACCCAAACCCATGCTCCTCTTACATGTTTTTTCCCCAAATTTCAGCAAGCTGATGTTCTCTCTGACCAGCAGCAATGTCCTACAGCTCCAGAACAACCAAGAACACTCAAAAGCTCCTTAGATGGGACAATGAGGTGCCACCAGCACCCTCCAGTCCTGTGTGGCCCTTGGTGGCCGTAGAACTGGGCAGTGTCTCACAGCCACCGGGTAGGACCAATGTTCCAAATCCAGTGGGCAGGTCCAAACCAAACAGCCTTTCCAAGGGTACTGACAATGATGGCTTCATTCCCCACCGCACGATGGGAGAGCTTCAGCTGCCCCTTTGCTCAGGTAGCACCATGCCAAGCTCCCTGTCCTGGAAGTCCCTGGAAAAATGGTGTGGGTTTTGCAGGGTACACGCAGTGGCATCCCAGCGGGAGATGCCATCCTTAGTGGGCACCTTGGTTCATGCGTCCCTCAAATGCAGAGTTTGGGGGACAAATCAGGGGAATTTTGTGCTCTAAAACCCCCAACTCAATGTCTTCCAGGTGGAGGTGGCCCATGACATTCTCACTTCTCATGTCCAAGATGTTTTCACAATTCTGCAAAAGTTTTCGTCTTTGTTTAAAATATGCAGTGTGGGGGACGTGGGAAGAGAGGTCAATAAATACCTTCAAATTCATGCAGCACTTACCAAAATCAACATTAAAAACCAATTCACATGAGAACATCCAAGTGCCTCCACGCTGAAATACTTCCCATCTATAAATCCCACCACTAAAACCCAGGGATGACTCCAGGTCAGCCGGAATTGTCTCCTGGCACATGAAAACCTCAGCACTGCTCTGCTTGACCCTAGAGTGGTTCCAAACCGTCCAGAGCAGTGGTGTCCCCTCACAGACCATCTCCCACTTCTTTTGGGAATCCTGTCCCATGAGTAGGTTTGGGTAATGCACACCTATAGGATACATGAATTCCAGCTGCATTTCAGGGTGGATCTCCCTGAGCCACATCTGCCTCCATCACTCTCTTTTAAGGAGCAAACACAAGTTGCCAACATCCTCATGAAGGATAAGCCCAACAATTCATCAGTTCCCTCTTTTATTACATATTTTCCTGATTTTTTTTTTTTAAACACCACATCAAATCCCAATGGGATCTCGGGGGTTTTGTTTTAATGGCGAGGCAAAAATTTGCTGATCCTCCCCGTGGCGAAGTTACTTTCAAGTCAGTGAAAGTTCTTGGCCCGCGATGAAAAGTCTTTGCCAATTAGCGCTCAACAACTTCAATTCATCCCTCCTGGTTCAAGATGAGTAGGAACCTAATAAGGCTGTGATAAAAGGGCAAAAGGCACCGGGTACCCAAAGGGGATTAATGGGCTCTTCCATTTATTTGTCCTCCTAACAGCTGAACTGTTACAAGTATTGACGGTCTTCAAACGCCGGGGTCTCCAATGGCCAACTCCAGCTCCCGGCCCTGAGGGGCGAGGGCTTCCCCCTGGGCGATGCCAAAACCAACAAAGCCCCGGGGATCAGGTAATGAAACTTCGGCTTTTCCCCCCTCCCTCCTCCTTCTTCTTTGAGATTTATTTACTGGCAGCTGACAAGGGGCAAATTCAGCTGGAATTGTGTAGTCAAGGCCCTGTCAAGCCTTCAGAGGCACCCTTATGTCGAATCACCTTCCTGACTGGCATGTCGCTGAAAAGCCCTCGGCGCTGGTCCTTAACAGCTCCCGACAGCACAAAGGACACTCCAGACAGATGCCTACATGGCATCCTGCAGCATTTTAAAAGAGAATTAGTGGTTTTAATTATGGTCGTCGTATGAAAGGAAACCATGCAAGCTCGGCAGGAGACCTTTGATCAAACCCTTTTGCTAGCACAATGCCGCGGAACTGTGACTATTCCTAGCAAGGGGCCTTTTCTCGCTGAATGACTCACCAGTGATCTTTGAATGCAGACAAGTTCCTCACCCTCCCTCTTCATTAGCGAGCATTTCTATACAGCCCCTATATAGTGCGCCGAGACTTGGAGCTATACAATGGGGGGGAAAAAAAGAATCCCTACAGATTCTGGCCTCTACTTAGGAAGTGCTGAAGGACTCTGAGTGACTTTATTCATTAAAACAGGTTGCTATTAATTAACTGTCATAATAAAATAAAGAACTATTATTTGCATTTCTTAGTGCGCTCCCTTTAGTAATATGTATAAAAGATGCTTGTAACAAAAATGAATTTATAAGGGAGAAAAGACCCTCAGAAGTCTTTTTTCCCCTCTGCCCCCACCCCCTTTTTTTTTTTTTTTTTTTTTTTTTTTTTTTTTTTTTTTTTTTTTTTTTTTTTTTGGTCTAGGCAGCAGGAGCCTGACTAATTATTAGGACCCGTTTTGCAAGAGAACAAATAGAGGTAAAACACAAATATGAAAGTAATTAGGAAAATGCAAAATCCTGTTTACTTGGCAACCGATTCATGCAACTGAGACTAACGAAGAGCAAATCAGCTTTGCTTGTTTGATAAACTTCAGGGTGCCACCTAAGAGGAGCTGATAAAAATTAAACTCTGCCAGCATCCCTCCGCACCGCCTTTTAGCCAACAGGCTCAGCAACATCCACGCAGCGGCTCCGTCTGCGAGCACCAGCAAATCTCATTTGAACAGGTTCAGGGGGAGGAATTCTGGAAGTTCCATCAGTGCTAGATATTTCCCCCTCCGTGGCGTATCTTCTGCTGAACACCCAGCACAGACCCCTGCATCTCACGTGCGCAGGATTTATAAGGACACGGAGCACGTCAGCGGCACCGTTCTGATTTTCTCCCGAAAAAGGCATCACCATCCCACTGCTCTTCCCACCTGGGAAGGCTTTTGCCAGTGGTAAAGTCCTTTTTGTAGCCACCACCGCTGTTTATTACCATATAGGATGATACTTTACTCAGCACAGCCCCTCTTTTCTCCCGAGCAGATAGTGGGATCCACAAAAGCCTCCAATTATTTCAAGACTCTGCGGCTAAGGAGGGCCATCTGATCAAGATAAAGAAAACTCTCAGCTCAGTGTATTTGCCTGAATGGATTGGCAATAATGCAGGTAACAAAAGCATTCAAAAATTGGAGTCCTAGTGCTTTTCTGCCAGGGCTGGAGGACTGGTTTGGAGAAGGGAAGGAGAAAGCCCGCCCTGAGAGAGCTGCACGGAGGAACGTGTGATATTCCCTTGCTCCGTACAAACACTTCTGCGGGGATTGAGAGGAAGGAAGAGATTTAAGTGAGGCACGGCCGACCTGAAATGTAGTCAATTACAACACAAAGAGTTAAAATGACACCCCTGAACTACTCCTCTCACCCCACTGCTTTGTGGCTTTGCAACCCAGAAGCCACAGTTTTCCATCTTTTTATTGCTCATTTCTCATCTGCTGTTCGTACAGGAACGGCTCAGAGGAATTAACGGGGAATCGCTATGGGAATCATGTACTACAAAAAAAAAAAAATCAAGAGTGAGAGGGTGAAGAGTAAAGGATGTTATTTTGCAACTGGAGCTAGAGATTCCTAGACAGCAGCTTGATTTTCATGTGGGAAGCATTCAGTCAAAGTTGGAAAAATCAGCACTTGGAGAGAAAGACAGGAGTGGTCCACTTTTAAAAGGATCTATTAGGAATAGTGGCCATGTGCCCCCCCACACACCTCAAACTCCAGACAAGCAGAGCAATACCCTTCGCTCCTGCCCCCATCCCAGTCTGCTCCAGAAATGCTGTTTAATAATGTGATCTTTACAGAAGTACTTCTTTCTTCTCTGATAATTTTACCAGCCCAAAAGAAATCCTGGCCTGGCAGTGATTTGTCTCCTGCAAAACACTGGGCTGAGATACCACAAAACCACAGAATAATCCATGAAGTTTTAGATTAACAGAGCTTTAGAGGAACACCACCAGAGTTTGGAGTCTGTTTTAAGCATTTGTAGTACCGTTAACTGACAAAATATTGAAAAACACGACTGTCGTTAGACACACAAACACACACACATACTCACTCTGGTGAGAAGGTATGAACTGCTCATTACGAAAATTTGACTCTACTTTTATAGTATTTCTACAAAGGCCAGGGACTGGGGGAGAAGGTTGACACCTCTCCCATCCCATTGATCAAGACAACTGCCCATCAGCTGTCCATAGCTCTAAGAACAGGAATGAAAACTACCTTGAATTAACGAAAACATTGCTTTTATTTATAACACCTGTGTGTAAGAAACTACCTAAGAACTATGAACTGTGAGACACAAACAGAAGGCCGAAAAATTAAGGCGACATGTTGCCCTGATTTTTCAGCCTTCTCTTGTGTCTCAGTTTTCATAGTTTAGGTAGTTTCTCATGCATAAGTATTATAAACAGAAGCAATGTCTTCCTTAAGTCAAGTTAGTTTACATTCTTTGTTTTAGAGCTATGGACCGCTGATGGACAGTTGTCTTGACCAACGGGATGGGGAGAGGTGCCAACCTTCTCCCCCAGTCCCTGGCCTTTGTAGAAATACCACAAAATGGAGTCAGATCTTTTAATAAACAGTTCATGCCTTCTCACCAAAGTGAGTGAGTGTGTGTGTGTGTGTGTGTGTGTGTGTTGAACAATGACAGCGACACACAACATTTTATGTCTTTTTTTAATTGAAAAGAAGAAGCTGAGTTCTTTTTAACCCCAGAAGTCACTTGTCTGTTGGGGCAGATTAAAAAGCAGGGTGGATTCACGGCCAATTCTTTTGGCTAAAGCCCCGATATCTCCAAAACTGCAGTTCTGGCATGCCCAGGAGCCACGAGGATGTGGCAGAGCAGACAAGGGTTCTGGGCTCGCACAGAAAGAAGCCACAGCACGGATGCCATTACCCATGAAGAGAGCAGCATCCCAGGGGAACAGTATCCCAGGGAAGGAACATCCCAGGGGAGCAGCATCCCAGGGGAGCAGGTATCCCAGGGAAGGAACATCCCAGGGGAGCAGCATCCCAGGGGAGCGGCTCTTATGTCCCATGTGGGGTCTCAGGACCACGGTCTCTCCACCCCAGTGCAGGAGATGTCACACTGCTGCCAGCAGAGTCCCTCTGCAAGGGAAAATGCACAAGTTGCTTGCTCACTGTTGGAACTCCAAGCAATAAGGACCATCCTATCACAAAGTCCCAAGGGAATGAAAGCAGCCATCCCTGAAAAGCAAGGGAGGCAGAAAAAAATGAGTTGGTCTCTATCCACTCCATTCCAGCAGGACATCCTGTCCTTCTAGTACCTAAAGGGGTTACAGAGAGCTGGAAAGGGACTGTTTACATGGGCATAAAGTGATAGGAAAAGGGGAGAAGGCTTCAAAGTGAAGCATAGCAGGTCTAGACAAGATATTGGAAAGAAATTCCTGTCTGTGAGGGTGGTAAGGCCCTGGCAAAGGGTGCCCAGAGAAGCTGTGGCTGCCCCTGGAACCCTGGAAGTGTCCAAGGCCAGGCTGGACAGAGCTTGGAGCAGCCTGGGATAGTGGAAGGTGTCCCTGGCCACAGCAGGGGTTTGGAATGAGATGATCTTTAAGGTCACTTCCAACCCAAATCATTCTGGGATTCTGTGATTATGATTCTGCAGTGCCCTTGGGCACAGGCACAGCCAGGGCTCAGAGCACATCCAAAACAGCGAATGAACAGGCTCCTGGGAGGGCACCATCCCACAGCTTGCCCTGCTGGAAACCCACCACAAAAACACACAGACACACCACAGTTAATGAAAAATGGCTTTAGGAAACCTCTTGGCTCAGCAGCAGAGGAAACAATAAAATTCTAAATACATTTTTGCATCTAGAATGGATGTTGCATTCATAAAAAAATACATATATTCACAGTATAAGCTCATAGTTTTCTTGTAAAAGAAAACTATTCTTTGAAACCCGGTATTTTATTTAGTGGTGAGCTTCTCCCCTAGCCCCAGAAAAGCTCATTTGGCAACAGAAATCAAACATCACTATGTTCCTGCAGAGGAGATCACACTGATTGACTTCCTCTCTGCTGCCTTTCTGCCACCTTTTAAAACCACTCTCAGGCTGCCAAGGACTAACTCAGCTTTTTACGTCCCGACTTCAACATTTCGGCAGGACCGGGCGCTACCCAGCTTTGCTGTGCCTCAGCTCCGCTTTCCTCCTCCTCCTCAGCCCCTGCAGCTCCTCCCTGAGGTGCTGCACAGCCTGCAGGATGTCCTGGCGCTGGGGATCCTCCTCTGCCTTCTGGACGTAGAGCAGGAAATGCTTCACGGTTTCGGAGAGCAGCGTTTCGGGATCCACGTCGCCACGGCGGAGGCGCAGCATCCTCTCGCAGGCGATGGCGTAGTTTTTGTGCCAGTTCACCGGGTGATGGGGATGGGAGTTGACAATTTCTTTGTATGACTGTTAAAGGAACAAAAAAAAAAAGAAAGAAAAAAAAAAAAGAAGAAGAAGGTCGGGGGGCAGCAAATTAATTGAACGAAGTGGGAGCAACAGCTTTTAACAGTGCTTCGAAACTGCCTGGAAAGAAACAGATGCTATTTAGATGTCCAAGTCCAGAGCTGGAGTATTTCTGTAATTCGCTCTGTGTTTGCCATTCAGCAGCATGAATCAGAAATCCAAGGGGGGCTGAAACGTTTCCCTTCCAACAGCAGCTGTTTGTTTAGAAACATTACAGATGATGGTGATAACCCCACGGCACATTATGTGCTTCCCCCAGAGAGGTGTTACGCCAAGCTGGGGGAAAAAAGAGATTTAACTGCCGCGCCTGCAAGACATTTACTCAATATTTCAGGAGATCAGGACGTCTTCCACAGGACTTAAGCAGTCTGTTGACTTGAGTGGGAATATTCATAAGCTCAACAGCAGGCATGTGCCTGGGAACTTCGCAGAGCAGCAAAAATCCCAGCAAAATGGGCAAGAATTAAGGAAACTATTTGTTGATTCTCTGCTGGAGTATGCAACACTGCTCCTCTCTGCTGACACACTGATCACTCCACGCATCTGTTGGCATCTCAGGCAGTCCAGTATTTCCAGAGATACCTACACCAGCTTATGGGTGTTATTCTTTGGTGTGAAATGCAGCAGAATTAATTTGCAGCAAGAAGACTGTCGGATTTTACACTTGCTGGCTCCGACGCACGACTGTGTAATGACAGAGGGGACAAGTGCATGGAGGGGAGCTCAGGACAAGCAATCCCTTGGCATGGGTTTGGAGCCCAGCACAGACAACATAATTATAGCAAAAGCAGGGTGTTGACTGGTTTGCTTTTGGCATCCTCCGTGACCGAGGGGGCAAGCAGAAATGGATAAAATCCCTGAACAAATCTCTTTGAATCGGCTATGCTCCCAGTTCGGATAAAAAAGGGGAGTGCAGATTACAGGGCCTGTATGGAAACTCTGTATTTCCATGGACTCCAGAAATTTAAAAGAGAAGGGGGAAAAAAAATTATGATGGAGGCTGCAGGGAGCATTCCTAACCCAAATCCAGGACTTACAGTGTACGCAAATGTGTAAAGCCGTGATTTCATTTCTGCAGTCACACTGGCCGTTTCTGCAAGGTCAAAGATGAAGAAAGCTGTTTTCATCCTAGGAAATCAAGAAAAACTTTCATGTGGTAACTGCCTCACGCAACCAGCTCACATCACAGGGTTATACACAGCTTCAACATATCCATTGTGTGGGACAGCACACAGCATCTCCATTTAAGCCATCAGTGATTCAAATTTCTCTCCATAATCTATTTCCTCACCCTACGTCCCAACTACCTTTGAGAGACTTTGAGCAGAACCTTTTGGTGAACAAAACATCCAGGGTCCTGAAGGCTTTGCTGGCAGCCTTGCACGCTTCATCTCATTCTGCCAGCCTTTTCCTTCTGAAGCTTGGCACGTGTAGCCCCAATAAGGCCATGGCCCATCAAGCTGCCTGCTTTGGTGTGTGTTTCCACACCACTGAGCTGGCAGTGCCCACTGGCCGTTGGAAAAGAGCAAAGGAAAATTACCTGGCTTGCCACATCTCCTCGTTGGCAACAGCTTCCCAGGAAGAGGGGCTGAAACTAAACAGGAATGGAAATAAAATTCAGCCATCAGATCCACATTGCTGGGTTTCACCCACCACGACCCCTCCAACCCAGGCAGCTACAGACCTCCCAGGCAGCAGGAAACCTGTCAGGAAGCCTGTGGCTGTGACAGCAGGGAATTCAGCAGATTCTCTGTCATTCAAAAAACTTTGTTCCTCTGTCTCCATAGAAGGAGCCTCTGATATATCAGGTGTTTCACAGCATCCTAGATCTCAAAGCCAGAGATATTTTTTATCACCACAGGTCAGCCTATGACATCTAAACCTCTGGATGTTTCAGTAACTTTAGATCCTGATGAAGTTTAAAGGTCAGAATTGGACCTCATACTTGACTAGAGATGTCCTTGCTGTTTTCCACACTATTAAAAATCACAGACCGTGGAATGGTTTGGGTTGGAAGGGACCTTAAAGCCCATCTCTTTCCAACTCCTGGCATGGACAGGGACACCTTCCACTATCCCAGGGTGCTCCAAGCCCTGTCCAACCTGGCCTGGAACACTGCCAGGGATGGGGCAGCCACAGCTCTGTGGGCTGTGCCAGCATCTCACTACCCTCACAGGGAAGAATTTCTCCCTGCTATCTCTCCAGAACACAAAACACTGAGATTATGGCTCTTGTTTAATTCCTCTAACACCGCAGCGGGTGTGGCAATGCTGCTGGCAGAACATGATGAGCAGGAAGGAGCAGAGTCTGCCTCCTACCTGCCATAGTCTTCAGTCCAGTTATAGAGATTCCTTGTGAGACGAATCCACTCCCCTGGGTCAAACACAGCTCCAGAAGGAACCAACTTTTCACATGTACCCCAGGGCCAGAGCGAGTGGCTCCTTCTCCAGGTGGAGTCCCCTTCATGAAGACCTATGCAGACAAACACTTCCTTACTGCCAAAAAAAACAACAGAGAGAGCAACAGTGAAGCCACCTCAGAGACCGTGGGTCACCCCCCGTGTCCCTGAGCAAACCAAACCCACCACACTGTGCAGCAAACACACCCATCCAGCACATCTCCCATCAGCACGGGCACCTTTTGGGGCAGTCTGGAAAACAGATGAATTCTCCATCTGGCACTGCCCATCTTGAGCAGCCAGCACATCCTGTCCCCTCTCCTGGACCTCCCGAACAGGCCAGAAGCTGTAGGAGAAGCCCATTTCTCCCCACGGGCACCTGGCTGTGCTCCTGTGCCTCCCCACCCTCGCAGGGCTCACCCCAGCCAGTCTAAATGCAGATGCTATTCTTATTCGTGTGAGTATCTAATCCTTTCTCCACTCTTACTAAGCTATTTTTATATGATGATTATTCCTGGAATACATTCATTCTATGCTAATCAGTTGGCCACAATGTTCACAAAGGAGAAGCAGCAGCAATTTGCTCTCCAACCATCGTCGTTCCGAGTACACAGGAACATTCCTATTCTCTGTGATGAATTGTATCAACAACAACAACAAAAAATCATCAGTAAACACCCTGCAGATCACCTTTTTTTCCCTCCTTCTTAAAAACCAAACCAACTCAAAACAACAGGCAATATTATATCCGGATGGAGTTACTTCTGCAGAGATATTTTGCTTTAATTGCAAAAATAATCTCGCCACCGGGGAGGAAGTCAGTGGAGAAAATTGGTCTTTTGGATGCAGTACCAAGCTGTTCCATAAACAATTTCAAGAGGAAAAAATAAAAAAGGTCAGAGATTTTAGGAAAGCTGTTACATATGAAAGAAATGCTTACTGTTTATTTACTTTGAGGAAACGATGGAGATTAAAGGCGAGTGTCCCGTCGGGTAATACTCCTTCCACAGGATTCCACCGGCTCCCGGGAAAATGAACTCCAGGTAAATGCTTTGCCAGCTTGGGTAAATACCACTCGTAAGTCATCATCTGGAATAAAAGATATTGTCACAATTAAAACAGGCATCAGGAGATTTACATCCAGAAGAAACGGTTTCTGCAGGAGTAATGACCATTTGCTCATGGAAGTCACCCGCCACGTCAGCGGTGACACGAGACCACAGCGCCAGGCTGGGTCACCATGGTCAGACCGGGTCACCATGGTCAGACCGGGTCACCACGGTCACACCACTGTAGCCCCGGTTTTTCAGCCTGAGATGTTTTCATTTCTGAAACTCCGTTCTCACGGAATTTTCTGTAAACAAAAGGAGATGTTTTTGCTAACTTTATCTTGTTTTCATTGGAGACCATTTGATGTCTCTCTGTGCTGGCCAATGTGATTGAATGGGTGTTACTTCTAGCACCAATCAGTTTAGCTCTAGCAACCCAGTATATAAGGAGGTCAAATTTTTAATAAACTCAGTTTTAGCCTTCTGACAAATTCTGGAGTGGTGTGGTCTGATTTTGTGTCCTACAGCACCAGGCTGGGTCACCATGGTCCCACCACACCACCAGACTGGGTCACCAGTGCCTTCTGGTCAGAGGCACCTGGTCCTCACTCCAACACAAAACAGCTGCTGCTGGTAAGACACACAACAGGGATTTGGTTGGGTTAAACACCAGGAATTGGGTTTGGGGTTTGCCAACAAGTCGCAGATTCTTGTTGCAAAGCCAGGTGTGAGGATGATGTGGCAGAGGAAGTGCGGGTGACACATCCTGTAACTTTTTCCCTTTTCCCATTTCTCAGTGAAAAAGGAACGTGCACACCACACTCCATCCCAGGGTTACCCATGACACTTTAAAAAAAAATCAATTTTATTTATTTCCACATCATGAGTTTTATCGAACATTATTGAATTTTTGTCTCTCCTTGAGAGACCCTCTCAAGGAGATCAAAGAACAGCTGAACTTTTGCAGCCCATGTTTAAACCTGCCTTTCTAAACGGCACTTTCTGAACGTACCTCCTGGTCCACTAAGGTGATATCTGGCCTCATCCCCTCACAATAATGAAGGTAACGAAGAGCATTCCCAGGCAAGTCTCCTCTTAGCAGGATCACTGCCCCCATTGGCATGGAGGACAGCACGTTCCTTGCAAACTTATCAACAACGTAGTTGTTGCTCTGGTCACAAGTGCTGAAGAGAAGAGATGAAAAACAGATCTTAGAACCAGGTATTTGCATGGCTTTGCAGAATTTCAGAACAATTTTATGCAACGGGCACCCACAGGGGAAATCCACCCTGGTCAGGTTGAAAACATCACAGAGTCACAGAATGGTTTAGGTAGGGAGGAATTTTAAAGAATATCTCATTCCACCCCCCTGCCATAGGCAGGGACACCTTCCACTATCCCAGGTTGCTCCAACCCTATCCAACCTGGCCCTGAACTTCCAGGGATGGAGAGTGTCAACAACTTAATCACTACAACAACTTAGTATCTCCATTTCCAGAGAAAATGAGTTACAGAAACAAATCATTTACAACACAGTCCCTCAGAAAGCACCACGGCAGACACAACCCACTACAGTTTTGCCAAAATACATACTGCACACACCTTCACCTGAATTCTGATTTCTTCTTGGGCTAAATCTAAAAACCTACTAGGTGGTGCTGGAAGCGCCAGTACAATGATGGTTCTCATTTGAAATCCTCCTCATCCTTTAATGTTTGAATCAAGACTGAAAAAGCCAAGTTTTTGTAGTATCAGGCAGAAGTAGATTTACAAGATCTGAGTTTGGATCCTTTTCATTAAAGTCGTGTGCATATACTCCAGGTATGGACTCAGATGACACCTCAGGACAGGAGCTATGACTGGCTCACCTATGGACAAGCCTTTGGAAAAAGTGTGCGAAAAAAAGGATTCCTGAGGATGAAGCCTACACTTCCTTGGTTAGCCTGTACCTGAGCGTCCCTACCAGGACACTGATTCCTTTCCAAGTGACTGCACGTGGTTATGGGATAGGGAAGCCCCAAACCACAGATTTAACTCCTACAAAATGGGAAAAATAAGTAGAAAAAACTTCAGGGCACAAGGTAACCTGAAGGAAACATGGAATAGTTTGGGCCAAATGAATTCTGCAAACCTCCTCAGGAGACAATGCACTGTTTTACAAGGGTTTTTTAGCAGAAATTTACATAGCTACAGTTTTTTCCCCTCAACCTCCGTGACATCCCCATTTACAGCCTGGAGTTGGGGACTCTGAGGGAGATCAAAGCAGGGAGTCCTGCAAGCTGTGACTATGCAAGCTTAAGTGGTGTGTGAAAAGTGCCTTTCCCACTCCTAGCCAAGGACAGAACCCCCCAGGAGCTACACCAAGGGAACTTCTCACCTGTAATTTGCCCAAAGTTGAGAAGCAACGAGGGCAAGAGCAGGGAGCCACTCCAGGCATGGCAGCAGCCGGGTGCCCTCCAGCACAGTGCTCCTCGCAAGGCTGGCCAGTGTGGCCAGCCCCAGCCCTGCCAGCACGGCCACCACAGCACTGCTCTGCAGCCAGAACCGCTCCACCTAGGAGGGAAAACCCCAGAAATGGGCTTGGGTTGGAAGGGACCGTAAAGATCATCCCATTCCACCGCCCATCTCACACCTTCCAGGTTGCTCCAAGCCCTGTCCAACCTGGCCCTGGAGCTGTGCCTTTGGCACCTTCTGCAGGTTCAAGACAACTGCCTGCTCCTGGTCAGGTGGTTTTATGGTTTTGAATGTTTCTCTCAAAAATTAACAGGCCAGAGCAACTTTCGGGGTGCGACTTACCACGCCTAGAAACAGAGGCTTTGTAACATCCAAATTTGCTCTCCAAGCGAAGAAAAGGGAATAAAGGCAGAGCATTCCAGTGAACAGCCAGATCACAGGTGATTTCTGTTGCTTTTTTCTATTAAAAAAAATAATGTATCACTCCTGAGACACGATGAAAAACGAAGCAAAAGTTATATGTGCTTGAACTCCTTGCATACCTGAATGCATTTAACAAAGGAACTGATGAGTCTTTCTTTACCTTTGCCATTTATGAAACTTCTGTTTTCAAAGCACAAAACCATCGGGATTTCAGGAGTTTTAAGCTTGCCACCTACCAAGCCATGGGGTTAACCAGGAGTAAGGGATATTTTGCTCTTAATCGTAGATGACCACAGCCAATTGCTGCAATTTCTGCAGCAGCAAGCAGAAGGCAAAGCGAGCTGCCCATGCAGGCAGTAAGAAAAATGGGAAAAAAATGCACATTGAAGCAAATATTGTCCAACTTACGGCAGTGCTGTGCTCACACAGGCCACGAGTGCCAGGGCAAGGACAGGAAGGGAGAGCTCTGACTTCATCTGTGCCAGCTGGAAACTGCGGAGAAATTAAAGCGGGGATATGTCACCCCCAAATCACCCCTTGCACTCAATTAAAGTGTCAGGAGAAACAGGGAATAAGCACCACAGAACATATTCCCATTCTGCTGGGATCAAGTCTAGCAGAAATGGGGACAGGAGTGGGTTATTTGGCAGGATTTTGAAGGAAAAATCACTGGGATGGGGGATGCAGTGTTTTTCCTTCAGTGGGGAAGACAGAGAGCAGGAATGCTGTCCCTGTTCTGACACACATGGCCCCAACTCTGGACAGGATGAGGAAAGGAAGGACAGGAGCCAAAAGACAGCAGCAGCACAAGGCACAGCCAAGGTGTTACTCACAGCAGCATCTCTCTCATACCAGATCCTGTCTCGGACTTGGCCTAAAATAAAAACAAAGGAAACCCATGAGGAACCCACACACTGATTGGGTATCACCAGGGCAAGGAAAGTCTTCTCATTTTCTGTTTGCAAAAAAGGCAGCAAGCTCTACTCAAACCTTCACTGCAAGACGTTCTCCCACATTCCTGTTTTATATGATGCCGCTGAAGGATTTACCACCCGGATAAGCATTACTTCACGGTGCTGACAACACATTATCCTGTGACTAGGGCATGTCATATGTTTTAGCCATGATCTCTGCTGTATCATAGAATCCTTTGGGTTGGAAAAGCCCTCTGAGATCATCGAGTCCAACCATCAACCCAGCACTGCCCAGCCCACCAGTGACCCCTGCCCCCAAGTGCCACATGCACACATCTTCTAAATCCCTCCAGGGATGGTGATTCCATCACTGCCCTGGGCAGCCTACTCCAATTCCTGACCATTCTTTCTGTGATTTTTTTTTTCCTAATATCCAATCTAAACCTCTCCTGGCACAACTTGAGGCGGTGCCCTGTATCTTCATGGCGCAATTATTTTCTGGGACAACTCCCCACAGCCTGAGACAAGCTCAATTCCTCTTTGCTTACCAAACTTGCCCCTATCTCCTCTGCCCTGACAGAAGCAGAGCTGTACAAAATCTTTATGAGACAATGAGAATTTTTATTGCAGAGACCTGCAATCCATGGCACCTGTCTGGGAAAAAAAAGACATGCTGTGTGAAGGTGAGGAATTACCTTCATTGCTGGTTGATGGAAAAGTGGTGGCTATCAGATAAAAGATAAGGTAAATGGGGCTCAGGAGGTCTGGAAGGAATATTTAATCTCAATAAAAATGGAACAGCTAATTGTATCCAGGATTTGATTAAAAAATAAGTGTTAGAGGATGGAGAGCCAGCTCACAGCTCCTGAAACCCCACCTTGCTAGCAGCCCCCGACACATCCACCACAGAGATGACATTTCTGATCCAAGTGGAACACTCACCAAAATATTTTCTGGGCTTTTTTTTTTGACCTGGCCTGCCCTTAAAACAGAGCTATGGGATGTAAAACCTGTCTGTCCATCCAGCAGTGCTCTGGCATTATCCCAACTGGCACCGGGACCAAACGCTTGGATTTTGCTGTATTTATTCCTCCCGCTTCAGACAAGTTCATCCTAAATGTGATTTGTGGTGCAGGATTACACGCAGTCCATCCCTAAGCCTCCTGAACATCAACTTGAATTCATCACATTTGATGGGGAGAGGAGTTAAGGGATTTGCATGCCTTGGTATTGCTCTGCCCAGTGGAGGCTGATTCTCAGGAGACAGCTGGGAACAGGACAACGGGGGGAGTCTCACAAGTCCTGCAGAGGGTGATCTCTGTAGGAGTTTTTGGACAGATATAGTGGCAGCAGCAGGAATTATCATGTCTTGACACACATCCTACAGCCACACAGCTCTCTAAGAAGGGTGGAACGGCACGGTGACAGCGATGCTGTGTCACGCTGGCTGCATCTGAGGGATGATTTCAGACGATGAGGGGCTTCAGGACCCCAAGGAGTGGCAGAACATGTAGACCACACCTTTTTATTGTTTTCCTCCAGTGGTGTGATTTCCCAGGCCTCTGCCCTGAAATCTTTGAAGCAGGACAGATTCGGGGGTGATGGGCTGGTGATTTCCTTGGGTGGCCAGAGCCCCACATCCAAGTCAGGGCTGGAGGAGGCAGATGCAAACTCTACACTCTAAAAGCAACCACGGATTCCTCCCTCTTTCTGCAAGAGCAGAAACCTCAATAACTCTGATCAGAGGTTCCTGAGAACCCTCAAATGAACCATTCACTTAAATTCAACGTTAGTAAGTTAAAAGGAATAATTTAGAAACCTCAAACCAACCACTCACTTAAATTCAACATTAGTATGTTAAAGAGTAATAGCTTTTAAATGAAAACTGCTTGTGACCTCTTTAAATGTCTGAGTTAAAAATAGAAAAATACGACAATATTCATCTTAAAAACACCACAGAATTGATGTCACCAACTCCCTCTGGCACAGTTTGTTATTTGGGCTCCTACACACATAAGACACCCATACAGCTCCCAGGAAATAACATGGCTCACCCTATAAAGCAATGAGAATTATGTCTTTGCTTTCCCAGCCACATGACCCATTCTGAGAAAACCTGACAGGTCAGGAGGTCGAAATCAGAAATGAACGCTTAAAAAATGAAACATTTTCAATTTCCTTCCCCGCAAGCCCTTAATCGTCACAAACAGAACACTTCTGCTGTTGCGTAAGCGAAAAGGCAGCAATTTAGGAAATGACCCTTGTTTACCAGATTGAATGTCCCGTATTCTTCCCTCAGAAAGTGGGTCAAAAATCCTTGAAAAGTCGTCTGGTCTCCCCATGTCCAGCGGGCTTGATTGAGGTAGGACGAAGCCGGCAGATAGAGATAAGGCAGCAAACCAGCCAAGAAGCATAAACCCAACTTCAGCAAATGGCCTAGGGACAATTCCTGCACCAAAATATGTCATATTGCATAACAATGTTTATTTTAGTTTAATCACGCTGGAACTTCAAGAACAGATAAAGAAAAAACATCAAATATATTTACACAGAGCTGATCTCTCAATTTATAGTAAGTCCCTACAAAATGCTATGTTAAACCTTATGATTTTGTGGATTACTAGGAAACTGCATCAAACTGATCTCCTTTGCATGGCAGGGTGAAATTTAAGTGAAGCAAATAATATTAGCTAGGACTCATGAGTATCATACTCATTGCATCTTTCACATTTAAATCATGGCATGACATGCATAGATGGCTGAAGCACTGCAAGGCTGAGATAACCCACTTTGCAGCGATTAAGAGTTGGCTGGTTTTCCATCTGGCAAAAAAAAAAAAAAAANAAAAAAAAAAAAAAAAAAAAAGAGACCACATAAATGCTGCTCTAGTACAACTGCACACATCATCACCATCATCAGGAGTCAGTTTTGCCATTTACTTGATCGTGATTACACTGGCTAAATTGGATAGGCCAACTTTTGGGGTGGGATTTTCGAGACTGCCTAAGGGGTCAGGACTTTCAAAGGGACTTCTGTGCCTAACTCCTTTAAGTGCTTTGGAAAATCCCACCCTGGAATATTGCACGCTTGCTTTGTCGTTAGCCACTGCCCTGTCAATCAAAACATTCCTCAGCATTCGGGGTTACTGGGAGTGATGATCTATGAAGCAGAGAAAGGAGCTTGATAATGGTGGTGGTCAGAGCTCCTTCAGAAGAAAGGTGGCTCGTTTGTGCTTTAAAATGGCAGTTTTCCATCCGTTACCCATCTTATTCAGGGGTTTCCTGCAGCAGGCACTACTGGGCTGTCCAAAGTATTTCCCAGAATTATTACATTGGCAGAGCCTTGCCCTTGCTGGAAATCACAGAGGTCTCTCTGGACCTCCCTGCTCAAAAAAAAAAATATGTTTAAAGAACACAAATACATTGCAGAAGTAATTCTTGATTTTGTTAATGGAAATATATGGCCAGAGAAGAGGGTTGCTGGGGATGCTGAAGCAATTTTGGATCCAGCTCCTCTGAGTTGCATTGCATTTCTTGCAGCTCATGTGCTTCAGCCAGGCTTAGCTGTGCCTTGTGCCACTACTGAGAACCACACAGGGTGGATGTGGCCTTTGCTGGTTGCCACCAGGGAGCCAACACACAGAAAATCATCTCCAGCTGAGCTGATGGCATGGGAAAGTCTGAGTTTTTAGCTCCAGGTATTATTTTAGCTCACAGGCTATTTGCAAGCAGCTGGGGCTCCTGTGCCAGGGGACACAGGGGAGTCACAGATCACCAGCATGAGCAAAGGCCCTAAACTGTGATCACAGAATCCCACAGTGGTTTGGGCTGGAAGAGAACTTAGAGATCATCTTGTTCCATCCTCTGCCACGGCAGGGACACCTTCCACTAGCCCAGGTTGCTCCAAGCCCTGTCCAACCTGGCCTTGGACACTGCCAGGGATGGGGCAGCCACAGGTAACCTTCTCTGGGCACCCTGTGCCAGGGCCTCACCACCCTCACAGCCAAGAATTCCTTCCTAACATCTAAATCTAAATCTAACCCTGCCTCTATCAGTTTAAAGCCAGTCCCCTTGTCCTATCACTCCAGGCCCTTGTCTAAAGCTTTCTTGTAGACCCTCTTCAAATCAAACCCCCTTGAGATCAGCAGCTCTGGTGTCAGACTGTAACTTCAGTGGGTTATGATTAATCAAATACATCAACTTAGAAGTGGCACAAGTTCTGAGGGAGACGAATTAATTGGAAAAACAGAGGTGTGGGTCAGTAAATACGTACCTTCTTTCTGAAAAGCCGTGAGAGGACCCAGGGCACAACACAAGCAACATAAAGCACTATCGTGTGCTGATTGCACAGACTGAGCCCACAGCAAAAGGCACCCAAATTAGAGATCTGAGAGGGGAAAAAACGCACAAAAATTCAAAATTACTATTTACAAGTTTGCAAAAACATCCAGAGATCAAAAAGATTCAGCACAGCATCCTTACAGGAGAAAGGCAAACACATCAGTGAGCACTGGTCAGTTGTAACACAGAACTCAGGGGTTTTTTTATTAGTTACAGGGAGATTTCAACTGTTTAACAGAAAACATTCTTTAAGAAGTGTCCAGCTGAACAGCCATGCCTCCATGCAAACAGAGATCCTGTGCAGCATCATCACATCATAATGATGCGATGAGTCCAGTTCCTGAACCCAGCTGCCCAGGGGAGGCTACCCAGCAGCTCACTCTCAATCATTTTTCAGAAATGTCCTAAAGTAGAGCCATTATCTACAGAAATTTAACTTTTTTGTAACAGGAATGGTTTTTTCCTCTTTGTTAGGCATAGAGGGATGAAGTCAGGGCTGCACAAACTTCCTAAGCCAAGGGAATCAAAGGTGACACCCCTCACTATTCCAAAAGCTCATGCCTCTTCCAGTGCCCAACCACCCTCTGGGGAAAGAACCTTTTCCTCACATCCAAGCTAAACCTCCCCTGCTTGTTTCAGCCACTGGTGAGGGTGGTGTGTGAGATGCAATCACTCGTCTTGGTGAAGTGACAGGATCACCTTGTAATGTTTAATTAACTGCTCAAGATTCAGTGCTGGACGCTGCCTTGCTATGGAAACTCCTTGCTGTAAGTTCAGAAAAACCTTTATGGGTTTCAGAGCTGCCTGGCAGGGCTCAGAACCACCTCAGTAATTTTTTAAGTACATGGATGAACTCCAATATGATGTCTGTATGACCATCTGATTTATGAAAAGCACTGCAAGCTTGCTGTTGGCAGCCTGGCTTCTTCCAGGCGTGGGATGCCAGACACTCAAAAAACCATTGGAACAAGCTCCTTAACTGCTTCTGAAAATCTAATTTTGAAAATCCCATTGGAAACCGGGCATGTGAAACGTGGGAGAACGTTGGAAAATGCCCAGCTCCATGTCTGTGGAGTTCAGGTTGTGGGGGTCTTGGGACACTGCTCATTAGAAAATAATAATAATAATAATAAAATAAATCCAATGGTGAAACAAGGTCTCTGCAGCCATTGATAAAACATGTTATTTGAGAACTCACGAAGCTGGGTAAACTACCACCGCAGACTCCTGAAATTCTAGCCTAGCCCGACAAAAATCCCTTTATTCACACAATTTGCAGGAGTCACAGCAGGAAAGTCTGTCGGAGGAAAAGAGATCAGATGTTCGGGCAAACAAAAGTAGAAAGAACAAGACTGCTGAGCAAAAATATCATTTGGCTGCCTAGTCTGTTTATAAAGTAGGAAATACAGCATGAAATTTAAAGTCTCTGTGTTTAACAATGCCATTATTTTAAGGCCACATTTAATTTCAAAAGAAAAACTGATTGAAAATTTGCTCATTCTGGTTTTTGAGCTGAAACCTGGTTTCTGATTAGATGAAGTTTTCTGTAAAATATATCCATTTACCCCAAAGAAAATTACCAGTTCTTAAAACAAAGCCTTGGACACCCACAGCCTAAGTTTGTGTCTGCAGTGCAGGATGAACTAAAATGTTTAGATGAAATGGTTTTGTTTTTCCTGCTTTCACCCTGTGGGTATTAAATAAACCAACCCCAAACCCATCCAACAAGTCCCAACTCAATCCTTAAGCAAAGTGGGAAGGATTTTTTCAATGTTTGTCACTTTTGAACATCCAGGCAGGTCAGGGATGGACCCCACTCCTGAAGCAAGACCCAAAATTTGGCCTTTTTATTTTAAAAAAACTAAACGACTAGTAAATGAACAGGAAATTAAACAAACAGGTGACACCTAATTACAAAAAAGTTAAAGAACTATTCACTTTGCTTGAGATGTTTTACCTTTGATCTCTCTTTAGCAGTGGATGCCTCCTCAAAACGAGCAGTGAGAGCCATCAGTAGCCCCACAAACAGATTGTTTAAGCTGAAAACCTCCGCCGTGATGGACCACTGCCATGTTAGACGAGAAAATGAAAACACCCCCGCAGCAAGGATTCCTCCAGCATATGAGCCAGAAAGCCTGCAAACACAGATAACATGAAATCTTCTTTTCCAACAAAAAAAGCGCCTACTTTATTGTCCTTCTTTTTATAATTTTTTTTTTTTTAAAAACCATACTGTAGCAGCAGCAACGAGTGCCACCCAGCACCCTGCCAAAACATTATATGGTTAAGATCTCCCTAATATTTTCTCTGCCACTGGGGAAGAGCAGAGCCTGTTTGCCAGCCACCCAACACCAAAGAATCTGCTTCTTCTCGCCATGAAAACCTCCAGGATTGAATTTGGTCCAGAAATCCTGATGAGTGAAGGCCCAGAGGGGTCGTGGTGCACCGAGCCAGGGAGTCATGGCTTTAATGGGATCCTCTGGAGGAGACGCCAGCAAGGGTGCAGCCTTCAATTCATCCAGGAGCTGAATTAAGAGCGGATTAGAGCTATTCAGGATGGACAGCATTGGCAGGGCTTTCCTGGGGGGTGCTGGGTGTCCTGGGGGTGGGTGGGGGCTGCAGCACCCACAGCCCCAGCAGGGAGAGGCGCCCACCAGGGTCAGGAGTGTGGGAAATGGGTGCCAGCTCCAGCAAGAGGGAGGGAGAGGGTGAAGCACGCACTGCTGGCATGGCAGTGAGCCCAAAGCCGGCCATCTCTGCGACTCCCAGGTGGGATTATGGCCCAACTTCCCCATGGAGCTGCCGGCCCAGCTCAGCTGGATGCTGCAGCCAGCACAGGGAGTCCACGAGGTGGAATTCAGGGAACCCATTCCACCACAGCGGCTCTTCCCAGCCCGTCTCACTGGGAGCAGCTCTGGCTCTGCCTAGGCTGGAAGCTCTCCCCTTTAGGAGTCACCCTGAGAAGACGCCGTGTAGGGCACCACAACGTGCTCAATTAAGCTTTATCCAAAAACACAAATAGCTGTGGCTGTGGTCAAAGCTACGCTCCAAAACTTCACCATTCCACAGTAAGACTCAGCCAGTCTCCACCACAAATCGGGTGTTTTTCTAATTCCACCCCAGACACGCACAATTCCATTTAATCCTAACAATTCTAGTAGGTTTAAGCGAAAAAAATTATAAACTACCCAAGCTCTTCATTGAGCTACACATGTGATTTCTGCATGAGATGAGTAAGCTCCTGATAGAGCCCTCTCTGCAAGGGCTCTTCTCCTTGGTTTTTGAGTATCTGAAGGTATCTGGAAAACAGAACTGATGATTTTTATCTCCTTTGTGAAGTATTTTGAGATCTGCACCTGCAGGATGTAGCCAAAGGGTGAGAAGTATGGAGTTAACATTGGGAATAAAAAGGAAACAATTCTGAGGTGTTCCAGGCCAAGCTCAAGGGGACACAGCGAGTTCAACATCAAGACTGTGGGAAGAAGTCTCAAAAAATAACAGAATTGGGAAAAAACATGAAGAAAAATACCACGAAAGGGCAGCAGGACAATGTGTAATTAAAAACCAACAGATCATCAATACACAAATCCACATCATAACACTCCTGTTTTGACTAAACCATTTAAACAATTCAAACTTTTAGTTACAAAGAAACTCCAAAAATCCCTTTGAAATTCTTCCAGGGAAATAAGGTCAAAAAAAAGCTGAAACAACTTTTATAAAAATCTTCCTCAGAAAAGCAGCATTTTAGGTAAACGTCCCAATCATTCACCGGTTCTCCTTGTCTTTCCCAGGAAAGACTCAAACATATCATGAGAGTTCAAATGAGATGAAAGAAATGCCATGCTCTTGATTAAAAGTCTCAAACCCGCGAGTCGAGTTTTATGAAATAAGGCTTAAAGGTAAAGCCACTCAACCCAAAGCTTAAAGACTTATCCCAGCTATGTGGGACAGAGGACACCTCTGCTCACCAAGCAGAGCAGGGTCAGGAGCGCAAACCAAGCACAGCCCACAGATCTGTCTGTCCACAGAATCATAAAAACAATCACAGGGAACTTAAAAGATCATCCTGTTCCCACCTAAGCCATGGGCAGGGACACCCTCTACTATCGCTGGTTGCTTCAAGCCCTGTCCACCCTGGCTTTGGACACTTCCAGGGATCCAGGGGCAGCCACAGCTTCTCAGGGCACCCTGTGCCAGGGCCTGTCCACCCTCCCAGGGAACAATTCCTTCCAATATCCCATCTAACCCTGCCCTCCGGCCGTGGGAAGCCATTCCCCCTTGTCCTGTCACTCCGAGCCCTTGTGCAAGTCTCTCCTCACCTCTCTTGGAGCTCTTTCAGGTTTTGGAAGGGGGTCTAAGGTCTCCCTGGAATCTTCTCCAGGCTGAACAACTTTCCCAGGAAATTCATGGGAAAGCCAAGCTGCTGAGCTCCTGGCTCCTCTGTGACAGCCCATTTCATACATGGAGCACTAAGCTCCTCTAAGTAAGAACAGATCTCAAAAAACCAAATGGGAACGCGCTGCATTCTTGAAGAACATCAAGAAAACAGCTTTGGGAAGTGCAAGCTGGAGACCAAGGGTTTTTCTGCAGGTTCTGTTACCAGCAGTGATGGATTTGTGAGTTTGATGACTCAGAGGAACTCTCAAAAGTGGAAGCAACCAGAGCAGGTTATCTCCAGAGGAGGATGAAGAGCACCTGGCAGAAGAAATGCAACAATCCACAGTGCAAAGCAGCACCAGCAGGACAAGTAGAAATGAGTCCCATGCAATTGTCAGCATGATTTGGGGGCAAATTAAATCAATCCTGCCCGGCAGCTGCGGTAACGTGGTTCCACAGCTCATTTTGGTCAACATGAAGGTCTCTATGCTCCTCCGCCTCTGCAGCCTCTTGGAATTCTCCAGCACAGGGTGACAATGTGCCACATCTCTCCTGCCTCAAAGCCAAGATGACCTCACGCTGTCCAAGGAGGTGACAGAAAACCTCAGGCATGGACAGCTCAGCCACCTACACCACTTTGGACCAAACACTACCCTCAAGGTGGAAAAGCCACTGATGGTTGTTTAGTGATGCAAGGCAGAGTGAGATGAAAACTCTCAAAAAAAGCCACAAAAATGACAGTAAAATAGACATGGGAAAATCTGAAAAAACAAAGAGATGGGGCAGAGCTTTGAAATTGAAGTCAAGAAGTTAAAAGCCAAGAATTTTTTTCCCCACCCCTGGAAGTGTTCCAGGCCAGGTTGGATGGGGCTTGGAGAAACCTGGTCTAGTGGAAGGTGTCCCTCCCATGGCAGTGGGTTGGAATGGGATGAGCTTTAAGATCCTTCCCAACTCAAACCAACCCGAGATTCTGTGATTCTCTAAAAACCACCAAAAAAATTGCCAAGGAGGGCAGTGCAATCTACAACTGAAGACATTGGTGACGTTACATTAAGGAAGCAGGACATTAGGGAGACAGAAGATAATGCCTGCTTTAATTACAGGCACAGAGAGAATTCTTGTGGTTAGGACAGAGGATTTTGTGGAAGAAGGTTAATGCAGAGCTAAAAGATACCTCCCATAACTCCAGCAAGAGCTCAACAACCCAGTGACCAACGTGGAGACAGAGGGAACAAGACAAAGAAGCCACTTGTGTGGAAGTTCAGAAGTTTTTCATGGCACGTAGTCACTTGTCTCACAACAATCAAACCCCAGGCCTGGCACCGACAATGCCAATATTTCCTGCAGTGAAGCTTTGCTGAACAAGAAGGAACCACAGAGCCTTTGGGCTCAGCCACAGTGCCTGCAGCCCCACACTCTCCCATCTGCACTGGCTGGAGGCTTCCCAGGTGTGGCATGGCTGGGAGAAGGAAATATTTGGGTTTTTCCCAGGAAATACCTCCCAGCTGCTTAACACTGTCTTCCCTTTTGACAGCACATCAGGATTGCAGAGCAGAGAGCAGCAGAGATTTATCATCACTCAACTTCTACTCGTGCTTCTGTCTTTAAACACATTTTTCAATAGAGTTGAGGTGCTACAGAACAAAGACACTCAACAGCTGAATCCTCGACTGGACTCATGGAAAAGCAACATCTTAGGGGAGCAGGCAGGACAGACAGCTGCTCCCTCAAAATCCAACTTGTTTCCCCAGTCTTTGGGCCCCGTGTGAGAAAGAACAGCCCCTGCACACTGGAGCCAACTCATAGAAGAAGAAAAGAATTGAAGCCATGGCAAAAAGTGGGAAAGTCTTTGTGGCCATCATCTGAAAATGCACTCAGAAGGGACAGAAAGAGTCAGCAAAGGAGAGGTCACACAGTCCTTTGTGACAAATAGTTTTTCCCATGGCATCCCTAAACATAAAAGGAAAATAGTAAAAAAAAATTATGATTTTATTTTCTTTTTCAAGCATGCAAGTGAAATGTGCGGCTGGGCCTCAGCTCCAAGGATGCAGCCAGTAGGAATTTGCCTTAATCAGGACTATTTTACCTGCAGGTTTTATTAACGTGCAGTTTGCAGGTACATTTGAGAAAACTGAAATCCAATATTTTACCCTGGTGGTTTTTTGCAATTCTAGTTTTTAACTTCTCATTTGTTGGCAATCGCTAAAACATGAAAGTTTGTAATTTAAAATGTAGCCTTTCCTTTAGGTTTGGTAAATTATTCCTTTAGCCAAGGTTACAAGTCATATACATTTAACAAAAAAAAAACCTCCACCGGTGTTTTTACTTTTTATTTTGAAAATAATGGCAGATATTTTATATTGAATAATTCCCCAAAACGTATTAAATGATCGGCATAAAGCTATACATGGACGGGAATTGGAATTTAATTAAAATGTTTTTGTTAAATGCAATCTTCAGTGCACCGGATTCATTAAGTAAAGTAAGATAATTGGAATGGTTTATTTTTGAAGCTGATGTATTTAACACTGGCAACACCTATCTGTACCTAGTGAAATAAGCTGATTATTTCTCCCTCCTCTTCGCTCCAAAACTTTACAGGCAGCAGATCTTAGCCTTGCATCTTTTATTTATTTTTTTTTTAAGCAGTGGAATAAGAAAAAAACTCTCCTGATTTTCGAAGTCTCCACTAATTAACTAAATAATGGATATTTAAAAAAAAAATTTCTGCCTCTCCCTGCAGATGATGACCCTGATGTCAGTGGTCCCCTCTTCACTTCCACAGATTCTGGCTACATCACCAGCAACTTCTGCAATCCTGTGGCTTTGCAGTAGCAAAGACAAATCCCTTGAATGTATTTTTTATTTCAAGGCAGTGCACTAAAGAGTTAACATTTTGAATTTAAGAGGTTTTGCTTGTTAATCAATCAATTAAAAAAGAAAAACTATTTTTTTTAAATGCAGGCTAAACAGAAAGAGACAGAAGACTCAACAACCAAGCTCCCCACCGATAAATTTTAAGCGTGCACGAGCATCGGCGCTGAAAGAGAAGAATTGTTTAAAAATTAAAATCCAAACACGAGTTTAGGGCTTAAGTAACAATAATTATCCCCAAAAACCCCAATCCCTCTGGGTTTGCCTGCCTCTTAGCCACAAACCCTCCATGACAAAAGGCAGTTTCTCTTGCTCTCAGCGCTGAAGAGCCAGCTCAGGTACTACAGGGAATAGCAAACCAGATTTTATTCTTCCTCAAGGACCTGGAGCTCAATAGCCACTTAAGCCCTGCCCGCAGCAGGAGGAGGAGGAAGGAGAGCAGGGCTTGGCTCATCTCTCCCGGTTGAGTCCCATGGTCACAAGGTGCGAAGGGAAGAGAGGCAGGGCCACCATAAAATAAAACCAAACCAGTCTGGTCACAACCAGCTGCTGTCCTACGTGTGAAACGGGGCTTCAGCATCCCACAGCTCCAGCATTCCCGCAGATCCACGATTTCTGGGATGGGGGAGAGTAGGCAGCACCCTCACCTCCCACCACATGCACAAAATGCCACTTCCCTCGCACCCAGCCAGGGGCTGCCACCACGCCCTGACTTTTCTTTCTCGTAGTTATTTCATTGAAACACCACCATTTGGAGAGGGGATGGCCCAGGGTGGTTAAGGAGTGCTGTGCCAGTGAGGGTTTTGGCAAAGGGGAGCTGGTTCGTGCGCCCTCTCACACATCCTCCTGGACTGGAGGAGGCCAGTTAGGACACCACCCCTGAAGGGTATTATCTCTGCCCATCCCTCTGGAAATGTGGACCTGTGAAGGTCACCAGCACGTGCAAGAGGCATCTTGCGCCCCATCCCTTGTGTCCTGGGGCAAAGTCACCTTGGATCCTCTTGCTGGGAGGCTCAGACTGCTCTGGGATGGCAGCAAGGACCTCCGTGGGTCCACGCTGGGTCTGCACACCAGGGATGGGAAGAGCCCCCTGCGACAACTCATCCGGGGAGTGAGGAATGAGACATCCCAACCTCACACCTTGCATGCTCCAGGATGTCCATCACCATTGGGGCAGAGCCTGCCTGCAGCAGCCCCTTGTCCAGAAAGTCTGGAATTTAAATTCAACATCTCCATGCCAAGCTATTCCAGAGCCGCTCAACGAGTGGAACAGCTCGTGACAGATCTATAAAATGCACACAGGGCTGTGCTGCTTTAAGAAATATCACCCCATACTCACACTTGAGTTGTACAAACTGTGCTTCCAGCCATTATAAATGAGAACTTCTCTCCTGGTGTCTTTGCAAGTGCAAAGGGTGTATTAGTTCGACCCATTATTTGATTCACAATCCTTGGAAAATAGATACACCTTTATCCTGGGCTCCTGTAATAACCAGCGCCTGCTTCCAGCAGCCAAAAAACCCCAACCCGCAGTAGGAGCCGACTTGAGCTATTTAAATGTTTTATAAGTTGGCTTTTTTTTTTTTTTGGGTAATTGCAGAAACTTTTTCCTAATCTGACATTTGTTAAAACCCCTTATTAGAAATTATGCAGCCGCAGAAAAAAAAAAAAAGAAAGAAAAAAAAAGGAGAGGGGAGCCNAGGGGAGCCAGGGGGGGCAGGGGGGAGGAAAGGAAGGAGTTGAGGGGGGCGAAAAAAAAAATAGAATAAAATATAAAATAAAATAAAAATGAGCTGGCTTCACAATTACCAAGTCAGCCCATGCAGCCCTTCGCTATTGTACGAGTGGCATAAACCCCCCGGCGGCCTATCAGCTCCCTGGCAGGCAGGGGGCTGCGCTATTCAAAGCGAGAGATACAAGCTGCAGGGCAAAAACCTGGCAGCTCCCATCTGACCCCCCAATCCCCAGCTGGTGACAGCTCCAAGCTCCATGGCAAATTAGCCCTTCTCACATTACAATTGCAGGAGACAGATTCCATTAGCGGTATCTGAAATTGAGTGGAGAGCTGCTCCGTTATCAGACTTGACTCATAAGCGCCGCTATTAATCAGAGCTATGATAGCATTTATATATTTCAAGCTATCTGCCGCCGCTGTGATATTCTGCTACAAAGGGTTGATGGGACTTAGGGAAGGGAACAATGGAGCTTTCTGGGAAAAGCAGAGTAAATCAAGAAAGTCTGTGACTTCCGCACATTCTGAAGGGATTGCGGTTTACATAAATTTTCTCCCAATTGGAGATTGAGCTCTTCCTCATCTTACACATGGGATTTAGTTGTCACTCAATGGTAACAGCTGTGAAAAGGTGAAGCGGCCCACCGCTCAGAATATTGCCTCCGCTTTTAAAGCAATTAACCCATGAACAGGAGGATACCTGGTGATATCAAAGGGATTAAGCCAGGCAGTGCATTATTAACATTTCCTTGAACTAATTCTAACTCTGACTAGCTGTCAGAAAAGACTCTTCAGTCTTTTTTTCTAAAAAAGGAGGAAAAAAAAAAAAAACAGGTTTTTGCCCTGCTTTTTCTTTCCCCCCCTTTTCAAAATGAAGCAGAGTTACTGCAGCCTCGTGCGCCTACTTTAGAGCCAAATGCAAATGAACAGATTTTGGCAGCATCTTCAAACAGACTGAACTCAGCGCCGGTTTATTCCGGGGACAAGTGGCATAAAAAATAAAAATAGATATGTGATCAATTAGCCAGAGATCACGGCAGATTTTCTAAAAGCAAATTAGTACCTGAGTACATTCCTTTCTTCTCTCCCTCCTAAAACTTTGTAACTATTTCTCACTAAGCACAGCTGCTTTCCAATCGCCCAAGACGTTCCTGCTGTGCTACAACAGAGATAATCTACGACAATCTGTAATCTGGAAAAATCCAAACACTCCCCGTAAGGAGATTCCTCCTTCCCCAAAGCCCAATTTCTTAACTTCCCACTCTGGTTGAGCAGGCATTGACTCCTCTCCCATCCCTCCATCTTCCCCAGGTCACATCCACAAAAAAGGGGCCAAACTGTTCAGGGATGAATCCTGCTCTGACAAACCCATGAACCACAGGGACATGAAGCATTTCCTCACCCACCAGGGCCAGCAGACAACCTGTCCCAGCACCAGGCAGTTTTAAGGGAGCATCAGCCATGAGGTCCCTCTGGGACGCCCATGAAGGTCACGGATCCTCCCGGTCCTCCTCAGGGACCTTCCCACAGGAGCTCCAGGACACGGACCCTGGGAGCCAGAAAGCTCAGTGCCATCAACAGGGCCAAGTGACACTTCCAAACCATCACGATGATTTCAAAATGATGGAATCGTTTTGATGATTTCATTATCCAATGTGCTTAATTCTCCTTTTTGTTGGCGGTGGGAGAAGAGTTGGCTCTGGGTTTTATATATACTTGCAATTTGTTGCCTGGAAGGTTTAGTGGGCAGGGAATACAAATATACATATACACAAAAAAATATATAACAGATACAAAAATATATATCTGTATAACATATAAATCCAAAAGTTAATATGATACCCAGAACAACAAACCAAAGAGATGTGACCTGCTTAACTTAATGCCACATCTTCCCCCTTTTCGAAACCCTGCGTCCAACTCAGCCAGAAAAAAGCTGGCAAAAACTTCCTACAGATACTTGGGCAACGACACCATCTACTCTGCTACTGCCTCTTCAATAACACAGCTTTGTGTATTTAGAAACCCCAAAACAGCCAAACTATGAAAGGTATACACTAAAAAAAAAATACACTTAGAGCAGGAGAATGCTTCCTATTTCTTTTTGCTGCAGAGAATGAAAAGAATGCATCCTCTGTGCAGAAAATGACACTTTGGCAATCATATTATAAGAAGATAATTGGTTTACTTCATAAACTTGCTATGCTTTGCCTCCCACAGTAAAACAAATAAATAGTTGTTTAAAGAAACAATCCTACAGCCGCACTCGCCGAGTCCTAAAAACATAAAGCAGCTCCCCCCTCCTTCAAAGCAAAGATGAATTATCTGCCTCAGTTACAAGCAGTCCGAGAAAACTCTTTGTAAATGGCATTTTACGATAATTACAAGCAATTTATTAAGTCTGTGTAGGGGGGGGAAAAAAATCCATACTTGAGAAGTAACTCAAAGGAGCAAACGGCTCGTTCAGCGAGCAGTCTGGATTACTGACAAAAAGCCTTTCTGCATCAATGTGCTGCGACATAATTTTCCTTCGAGAAGAACAATCTGGGCTTACAAAAAAATAACGTAATTAAATGAGCAATATCATATATTACAACACGATAAAATTAACAAACAGACGTGATGCGGCGGCTGCTCCCAGTCGACCCCAGCGCTGCCTGTGCGGAGCATCCCGCCAGCCATCACCTGGCAAAGGAGAACTCTGCTCAAGGAATAAATTCCACCCTAATCCCGCACGTGCCACAACATCCCAAACACCGTGGAGGGAACCGCGACTCTTTTCCTTAAGCGATAAAAATCACCCCGACCTGCCGAGGAATAAACTCCGGGAAATGACTCCAACAAAAAAGAATCAATAGGGTAGTTAATAAAAAAAATAAAATAAGAGGGAGAGATTTGCTGTGTGGGGACGCTGGGAGGGAGGGAGGCACGGCAAAACCGCGTGCGAGGGTCAACAGCAAGCCTGCCAGGCTGGCGGGGAGAAAAGAAAGGTTTTAGAGGTTAAGTTCAGGTCAGACGACAAATGAAATTGTAACAACCCAACTGACATTGTATAATGTCTTCTTCACTCGATCAATAGGGCAGCGTCAGCCCCATTTCCATAGAGATGGCTTCCTCCCCGCTGGAGGGTGGCTATTGTTTGAGCAGGCAGATTTGCCACTTGAACCGTGCTGCTCCCGAAGGATGTGTACTTCATCAATTATTTGTACTCCTAACATCTACATATTTTCATATTAACATCCACGTTTCACATGGCAAGAGGAGCAGGTGCTGATTTTGCCACTGGTACCTCGGAGGGGTCTCCCCATCAGATAATTTTATTTAAACACAAAAATAAGGGGGGATTTGATAGACCCGTTCAGTCCCTTTGTGAGGAAGGACAAGCCTGGTTTAAAACACACCACATCACCCTCAGAAGGCTACAGCTTCAAGCAGACAGTGCCACTGAACACTTTCTAATTTTTTTTTCCTTTTAAAAGTAAATTTAAAAACAATAATGTTTTCTCTTTATTTTAGCCAAATGAATGTCCCAAAAATTAAATCAGTTTTAAGGTGCTTGAAAGGAAAAAATGTAACACTGTAATTTGGAAATAAAACGGACCTTACAATTATTTAAGAAAAAAATAAAATCGATCACTGCAAGGCTGAGTAATTTTTCCTGGCATTATCTATGAAATAATTTCTGTAAGTCTTAATAGTTTTTATCTTCTCTTGCTTCCACGTTTTCCATTCCTCCATGCAAATTCTAAATTGACAGAAGCGCCGTCTTCCAAATCCAATTAAACAACAAAACACCTAAATCTTCCGAAGTGCTAAAGTAATTCCCAAAATAATTCTCAAATTTAGCCTGTCATTTCTCTCCTGTATCCTTATTTCTCTAAAGGAACAATTGCATCATTTCCAAAGCACAAAGCGGGCACCCAAGGAACTGTCACACCGCGGTTCAAACTAAAAACTGGGGGAGATCTTCTAAATAACTGCAATGATCATTAAAAAAGAAATCAGAAGCAAATACTGAAAATCTTTAGCAACTCCTTGCAGGAGTTTTTAACAGAATGGAGCTGTGCTCTGATGCTGCGCCGGGCGCTGTGCTCGGGAGGGCAGCGCCACTTCCAGCTTCCCAAACAGGCTGTGAAATGCAGGATATTAAATTAAATAACGCCGACTTAATTACATGTATTACCCACCAGTGAAAGCAATCACCTTAAATGCCTGCAGAAATATTTAGGAACTACTCAAGCAATTCCAGTAGGTGTGCTTTGGAGCTGATGCTATGCGCAAGGTGATGTGCAAAAAAGCAACTCCTCTTCAGCAGAGGAAGATGGACCCTGAGGAACAAAGTTTAAGTGAGCTCGAGGCTCTCAGGCTGTGCAGAATCTGCCCCCCACCACCCCCCCATTTATTCCTGCTTTTATTTCTAGGTTGCTTTCACTCCCTGGGAAGGTTTCCCTGAGGGGTGGCTCTGGAAGGGGGTAGGAGAAAAGGGCTTTTGTCAAAATAATCCCAGTCGGGAAGCGCCCCGTCTCATCCCGAAGCGCCCCGACACCATTCGCAGCCTCAAAACGTGCCCTATTTTCCCTGCAAAAGAACATCAGAAATTGTTTATACTGGTTGCCATAATCCTCTCAAATATGGGTCAGGCTGAGGTTAAGAGCAGCCAGAACTTGCACATCAAAGACGAGCAGGGTTAACAAAAACCCCGCAACCACGTGAGCATCCCGATTGTTCCCTGTCCTCCCAAGGTTAGAGGTCCGGAGAGGAGGCTCCGGACATTCCCCCCACAGCGCGGAGCTGCTCCAGGGAAAGGCAGGGATGCTCTCCCTGCTCCGTGGGTACCACGGGCAGGCAACTGCCCCTCCACCTCCGCCGGGAGCTGCAATTAAACCAAGTTCACGGTTTCCCGATAGGTGAAGCTCATCCTGTTAATTTAAACAGACCATCTGCATCTTTCGAGAACGACAAACTTCATTAGTTCTGGTTAGTTAAACCGAGCGGTGATTTGTGATAATGAGCCCGAACAACCTGTCACGGCCGGGCAAGGGAAAGGGCGCACTTTTTATTATTGCTATTATTATTATTTAACAGAAAAGAAAAGGGGGGCGGGGGGGAAATAAAAGAGGGGGAGGCTTTTGTGCGGGAAAGAAGGTCAAATTCAGATTAAGTTGCTGTTAGGTTAATCAGAGGAACTAATTAGGGAAGGAGGGGGTGGAAAACACCGGTCCGAAGGCCAGCGGGGAGCAGAGGGAGACTCCGGGAACGTCCCGAGCCGCCGGGGAAGCGCCACGAAGCCAAAGGGAAAAGCACCCCCGAGGACTTTACCTGAAAACCGTGCAAAAAAGCAAAGAGGCAGCAGCTGCTCCCACCAAGCCGCAGAGGAGATTGACTCGGAAGGCGGGGGAGCCGCCGGGCAGCCCCGTGGCCACCTTGGCCAGCAGCGTGAACAGGGGGTAGCCGGGAGGGTGGGCGACCTAGGGACAGAGCGACACGGGGTTGGGAAGGGGGGAGAGGCTGGGAATGGGAGCGGGGCAGCCCTGAGTGGCTCCGCTCCCCAAGCCACCCTCAGTGCCCATCCCAACCCCTGATACTCATCCCAATCCCTGATACTCATCCCAATCCCTGATACTCATCCCAATCCCTGATACTCATCCCAATCCCTGATACTCATCCCAATCCCTGATACTCATCCCAATCCCTGATACTCATCCCAATCCCTGATACTCATCCCAATCCCTGATACTCATCCCAATCCCTGATACTCATCCCAATCCCTGGTACCCATCCCAGCCCCGCAAAGATTTTTTTCCTCAGTGGATCTGGCTCCACGCCTCGCCCATAATAACGAGGCGGCGAGGAAAAGGAGGTGCCACGTTTCATTAGCGTGCCTTAAAGGGCTCCTTGTTTGGGCTCACAGTATATTAGGGTCGTTCAAAAGGCTGTTGTTTTTTGGGGTTTTTTTCTCTTTTTTTTTTTTTTTTTTTTTTTAAAAAAAAAGCATCTTCTCAACTATTTTATTGGTTAGCAAGTTGAAAGACCACACTGCTATCGGATTACCACCGCGCTGACAGTCCTAAGGTCTTGCCTAAAGGGATCATGCACCATAATAAAGTTTATTAAATAATAAAACTTATTAAAATTGTTAACCCGATTTATTTTATTCTCCCCAGCTTATACAAAATTTGGGTTGATAATAAGCCAGCTACTGTATATACAGTAAAGCCTTTGCTTTATAATTTAGTTTAATTGGATTTAAAACTTGAAGTAAATTGTCGCGTGCTGTACTTATAAGTTAGTAAAAACTGTGGTTTGAAAATAAATTAATCTACTTTACTCCATGCTTAATTAAACTTCCTTAATTCCTAAAACTGTTAATGAGAGCATTGATTAAACAATAAAACTAATACTTACTCCAAGCTCATATGCGGCTGTGATCAGCTCCCCTGTGAAAAAATAATGTAAAACCAATAATTACTATTAGGAAATGACACTCCTCCAAAGTTTTCAAAATCCAAATGCTTGCATTGGGGTTTTGCATTAATTTGACTGGATAAAACTGTAAATCTGTGGAGATTTAACAGCATGAAATTTTCTAAGAATATTTTCTCCCTCTGATGTCACTGCACAAAATATCTTTTGTATGTTTTCGTGAGACTTTTATGAATAGATAAGTGAAAATATAGGTAGGCTCGGGCAAAGAATGGCCTGACATACTCAAAATGCAGACGTTTGTGTGTGTGTATTTTTAATTTAAAACCATCTGACTCAATAACTTTCAAGCACTACAGTTAGCAACGCTTAAGCTGCATTGTCTGTTCAACAACCCAGTTGTTTCTCATTAAAAAAAAAAATAGAAACCAACACAAAACCAGAGCTTTAGAGTTTTTAAAGAGGAAAAATCACTGATCGTGCAAATCTGCATCCATTTATTCAGGAATGCTGCTCTCCCTTGACGCTAAAGCAATTCTGCGTCACAAGTGACTCTTTTACCTGTCAGTGGATGCTGCACCCAGCTCCCATTAGAAACAACGTTGAGATTTTGCATTTTGTTTGTATTTTATGCCAGGACAAATAACTGCCCCAAAAAGACCCATGTTAGCAGAACAGCTGGCATTTTTAGAGCACTTGACACTGGAGCATTTTGCAGCAAACGCTCCTGAACAACCTACACTGGATATATATTCAGTAGGCACAACACACTCAGGGACAAACAAAATTAAAAATTACGTCTGGTTTTCCTTCTTTCCTGCAAATTTCATAATCCAATTTTACTGGTCCTGCTAATTTTGCAGGCGCCAAGGTCATGGCAGCGTTGTCAGAAGGGAAAGACGCAAACGAGGGGCGCTGGTGGTTTTAAATGCTAGATTAACTATTTTAAATTTCTGTACAATCACATCCTCATCACACCACGCAAAGGCCGTGGGGGGCGTTTAGTACAAACGGCACCTTTAAATTCTGACACCACAGCAAATGCTGCATTTTAAAACCAAGATGCAAGTCAACCATTTCTGCTGGTGGCAGCTTCTGCAGAATTGGAGCTGTGGCCTGGCAATGACTGGGGCCAAACCTGCCATTCCCTGCACCAAAATCCCTCAGACATGGAAGCTCCCTGCACTTGCAAACACTGGCTACCCTTATTTCAGGAAAACTCCACCCTACTGCAAAACAGCCCCCCAAAAGTGGCTCCAATGGGAAAACCATCTATCCCAGTGATGAGCCCTTGAGTGTTCAGCAGCTCCAACATTTCCAGGGCACAGCAAGGCTGGGAAGGGATCAATCCTGCACGCAGCAGAGGATGATGACAATAAAGGAAACCCTAAATTTGGCACTCTGGGGGTCCCCCAGTGTGCAGCTGGTGATGCCCATCACCCACCACATCCCAGGGATGCTGCTCCCAAGCCAGGCATGGATTCACCTCCACTAAAGTCCTTCTGGGATGCAGCAATATGTGCATCTAAAACAGCAAAACTTTAAGTTCATTCACATAGCCGTGACATTTACATCGAGGGCAAGAATAACCCCAAAGAAATACAGCCACAAATCAACCAGGAAGCTGCAGAAATGATAAAAATGAACCACTGGTGGAAGCCACCGCCAAGCTTTGAAAGGCAACAGCACAACTTTGCCCTGTAAGAAGTCAGGAAAAAAAAAAGGAAGGAGACCTACAAAAAATAAGCTCACAGGCTGCAGGTCTGTTGGATTCCAGTGGGAAAATCAAAATAAGTACATAATACCTATCACTTTGGATAAGGTTAATTCTCCATGTCTCACCCACACACCTGAGCGTCCCTTACAGCCTCCACGGGCTGGAGGAGAGAGGAGCACTAGTTTTAAATAACAAAACACACAGAGGAAGAACTACAGGACCCACAAACTGGGTTTCACTGTCTTCCTTGTGAGACAGAATGACCTGTGGCATCCTCAGGCACTGGCTCAAACTGAAGAGTTTATTCCCTCCAACTCCACAGGACTCAGTGATCCTTGTGGGTCCCTTTCAATTCAGAATATTCTGTGATTCCTGATGCAAACAAGTTTCTGACTGCCCAGCCTGGCTCCCCCATAAAGGTGTTCAGGCAACAGGACCGATGATGCCTGAACTCTGATTTATTCCCAGCAAGTTTGGGAGCTGATGTTTGAAACATCACAGGGAACATTTGGTTGGCTTCCTTTTCTTTTTTTTTTTTTGACTTTATTTGATCCTTTTTTAAGCTGTTTTAACATCTGTGGATATTTCTGAATTATAATTCCTTCTCCCCCTATTATTCTCTCATTCATTTCTTTATTCTAACACTAAGTAACACGAGCAAGCTGCCAGTGGAAATACCGACTGCCTTTGACATTTTCGGATTACTGCAAACTTTGTGAACAATTAAAAATACAGATAGCTTAAAAAATAAAATAAAATACGAGGCTCCCTGCCTGGAAGCAGATACAGCAAATCCTTAAACAGCTCTTTACTCACAAAAGTAGCCTCAGAGCTTTTGGTGGCACAAGTTTGAGCTTCAGGCACGGGCATATTAAATTAAACACCTCGAGCAAGGCCATGCACAGACATTCCAAGGACTCCACCCGAGGCATTCCATGCTCAAGCCATGAGAAACCAGGGGAATAATGCCCAAAAAACTCC
The DNA here is from genome assembly GCA_013397315.1 of Donacobius atricapilla. NCBI lineage: Eukaryota > Metazoa > Chordata > Aves > Passeriformes > Mimidae > Donacobius > Donacobius atricapilla. The sequence goes on from WBMY01017124.1 coordinate 588,832, forward strand.
TGACATTGTGATGGGACACGCAATGCTGGCTGGGACAGGCACAAGAGGACAGCAGGGATGAGCCGGTGCCTGCTCAGTCCCAGTGAACACATGGAAGCCAGGCAGCAAATTTAGAAGAAAATTTAATAAATAAATAAGAGGAGACAAGGAGTGAGGTCACAGGGCTGGTCAGGGGACACTGTCATGAGAGATTTCCTCTAACACCACAATAACCCATGGAAACTGGGGGGAACCCTGTGATGTTTGGTTGCTCGCTCTGTCTACTGGGACAATTCACATCCAACAAAAAAACAAATCCCAGCACCCATCCATCACATCATCAGGAGAACCTGCATCCCTCTCTGCAAAGGCTGCTCATGGTTATTTGCATCCCAGAGGGAGAATCCAGGCTCAAGCACAATTAAAAACCAGGTTCCTGAGGCTTCGTGCAGCATGAACAGCTCAGAGCACAGGGTGCTTTCCACAAACAAACAAACAAAAAGCAAAAATTATAATAAAAAACCAAAATGGTAGCAGCTGTAAATATATCAATCATCACATATTAATTGATACACCCGGAAGGAGCAAACTCAGCCCTTTTAGTAACTTGGGAGTAGAAGCAAAAGCCATCAGGATGCACATGGCCAGCCTGGCCAGAGCCTCTCTCTCTCTCCACACATCCTGAGCCTGTAAAATACACGAATCCATTAAAATGCCATTTATTTAGAAGGAATTTCATGCACAGCTTGGATTTGAAACCACTGATGGCCAGGAGGCACAGTGTTAAGCAGAGCCACTGAACACTGTTGTGGGATGACAGAAAGAAAGTATCCGGGACACTTGTTCCATGAAATAAAAATTATCAACATATTGCCAGGAAAAACCAAGCCCTCCTATCTCCAAACCACACACTCAAAACCAAAGTATTTTTTTTTTTCAGCAACAACAGGTCAAATCAGTAAAACCACAGCAGGACCAAACAGGAGAACTCTGTCCCACCTGTGGGATCAGCAGCGCCAAACACAAAAATTCAGACAGTCTGGCAGTGTCAGGAAGCTGCACTTCCAGAAAGCCAAATCCAAAGATTTCCCTGCTGCACAAGCCCGGGAAAGTGACAGTCAGAGCAGTGACAGCACATCTGGCAGGATGGCACATCTGTCTGCTAAGGCCACCAGCTGTCCCCGGGGCCCCTGGTTAAATCCTTCGCTGAAAGGCTCAAAGACAGGCAAATACACATTACAAATTTTGGGGTGGCCTGAGGGCACCAGCACCAGGGGGCACCTCGCTGTGCTGACCCCCGGCCCCGAGGGATGCACAGCCCAAACCCTGCTGCACCCACCGGTGGGGCCCGTGCTGCTGTGGGGAGCTTTAAATGCGGCAACCCCAATGGGGTGAGCACCCCAAAAGTGCACCAGTGACTACAGGGATCTAATGGGACCAGCAACCCTATGGGGCGACAGCAGTGCACCCGTCCCTATGGGATGAGCATCCTTATGGGGTGACAGCAACCCCCTGGAGTGACACTAATGCCCCAGTGCCTGTAGGATAACAGCAAACGTATGGGGTGACAATGAGGTACCCGCCCCTATAGGATGAGCATCCCTGTGGGACGCCAGCCAGCCTAATGGGGTGACAGCAATGCACCAGCCCCTCTGGAGTGAACAACCCTACAGGGGTGAGAGCCATGCACCAGCCCCTATAGGATGAGCATCCCTATGGGACGCCAGCCAGCCTAATGGGGTGACAGCCGCTCTGGAGTGAATAACCCTATAGAGGTGAGAGCCATGCACCAGCCCAGTATAGGATGAGCATCCCTATGGGANGCGCCCATGTGCGCCGCCACCTTCCGGGTTCGGCCGCGCGGGGCGGCCGGGCTGTGCCATCCACCGCCTCGCGGGGGGAGCGGCGCTGCTCCGCTCACCTTCTCGCTCTCCCCAAAGCGCCTTCCGGGGCTTCTCTCATTGCAGCTCTCAGAGAGAGAACAGAGAGAGCCGCAAAGCCGGTGAGGCCGTTCAGCGCGGCCTCCCGCTCTCTTGCATCCTCCCCCGCTGGGAGGAGTTGGTACAGCCGGAGAGGCGTGCGGCTGGCGAGGG
>WBMY01017124.1:591256-622327 GCA_013397315.1 Donacobius atricapilla
TGGGACGCCAGCCAGCCTAATGGGGTGACAGCCGCTCTGGAGTGAATAACCCTATAGAGGTGAGAGCCATGCACCAGCCCAGTATAGGATGAGCATCCCTATGGGATGCCAGCAAGCCTATGGGGTGACAACAACGCACCAGTCCCTCTGGAGTGAGCAACTCTCTGGGATGACAACCCTGTGGGGTGACACCAACGCTGCAGGGGTGACACCAATGCACCAGCTCCTCTGGAGTGAGCAACCCCACAAGGGCGACACTGATGCACGGTTTCCTGCGGGGTGACAGCAACCCCACGGCGTGCCAGGAACGCGCCAGGCCCTACGGGCTCGTCCCGCCGCGCCCCCCGCCGCAGGCTGGCCGCGATGCACCGGCCGCCATGCCCGGGCCGAGGGTCCCCACCNGTGAGGGCGGCCGGGTGGCCGGGCGGGACCAACGCGCGCCGGGGGGGGGGACCGGGCGAAACCACCTCGGGGACTGAAGCGCGTCCTGTCTCTGCCGGGATCGTCCCTTCAGGACGAGGGTTTTTAAGGATCGGCGCCTTCTGGCCGCTCTCAGACAGATCAATCCCCTCCTCGGACAGTGCTGCAGGCCCTCCACCACAGCCCCAGTGTGCCCATACACAAATAATAAAGATTTAACCCCTGGATGGGGTGGCTCAAGATGCCGGTGAGGGAAAAGATTGAAGGTGTCAGCGCACGGAATATTAAAAGCAGCGATTCCCGCTGCGGGAAGCAGTTAAGGAAGGCAAATAGCATCCCGAGACCTATCGATAGAGGACTAAAACACATCCGTGGAAATCATTATGGGATTGTACGAAAGAGCGGCGAGGCCATACCTGGAGAATTGAGACAGATTAAAGAGAGGCTTTTGAATACGAATGAAAAAGGTATAGAAGAGGGTAACGAGGAAAATAAACAGCCTTATGGATTAGATCTAAGTGGAGACGTTAGAAAATTAGGTTTGCATTTATTAAGGGGGAAAAAAAAAAAGAGCGGGATTAAGGGCTGACACAAGTGAGGAAACAGACGTCATGTTCTGGGGACTGGAGAAGCTGCTGCCGAAGGGCCCCGCTGAAACAGCAGCACAAAACCCCTGGAAGATGAAACCAAGGAAGGCATCGAGGGAATTCTGGGGTTCCCAGCACAGGAGGGACATCGACCTGCTGGAGCGAGTCCAGAGGAGGCCCCCAAGATGATCAGAGCCCCTCTGCTGTGAGGAAAGGCTGGAAGAGCTGGGCTTGTTCAGCCTGGGAAAAAAGGAGGATTTGGGGTGACATAATTGTGGCCTTCCAGCACCTGGAGGGGCTCCAAGGGAGCTGGAGAGGGACTTTTTACAAGAGCATGGAGCGATAGGACGGGAGGGAATGGCTCCAAACTAAAAGACAGTAGGTTTAGATGGGATATTGGGAAGAAATTCATCCCTGTGAGGGTGGTGAGGCCCTTGCCCGGAGAAGCTGTGGCTTTCCCCATCCCTGGAAGTGTTCCAGGCCAGGTTGGATGGGGTTTGGAGCAACCTGGGCTAGTGGCAGGTGTCCCTGCCCATGGCAGGGGGTGGAAGGAGATGGGCTTTGAGCTCCCTTCCAACCCAAACCATCTCTGCTTTTATGACTTCAGGGGAGCTCTTGGCCGGGCTGTACAGAAAACCTGAAGTTTTGACCCACTCAGAAGCCCCTGGGGCTGCTTGGAGGAGCTGGTGTTTGAGGGTGTGCACGCCATCCGGAGAGCGGCTGGGCCCAGTGGCTGCCTCCCATCCCAAAGGGAACCTCCCAGCTCCAAGAGCTTCCACGGACTCGACTCCTTGGCAGGTTCCTGCCGTTGTTGGCTGAGGAACCATCGGGGAGAGGAAAAAGACATGTTCCAATCCTCCGCCAGCCATTGTCACTATGGAAATGAGCGGGGTCATTGTTCCCGTGCCCGTTGGGGCTCCTAAAATGTAATTTTAGCAGCAAAGTGCGCAGCCTGTGTGTGAAAGCAGGCTGGTGGCGAGGCTCTTTATCCGGAGCGTGGCTTTTTTCTTTGCCGTATTTTTCCTTCTTTGTATTTCCCTTGGAAAAGGCATCCAAAGACAAATGTTAACCGTGGCTGATTACAATTATATTGATGGGGGAGGTAGCAATTTACGGGCAAATATCGAAACGTGGAAGAATGGCTGGTAATAATAGGGTGAGGACAAACTGTTCTTTAATTGTCCTGCAAGTTGTTTCATATCTTTGTCATGCAGAAACTGGAACTTTTAGGGTGCCAGTGACAAAATACTTTGCTGTAATGTGGTAAGGCAGGCTCACAGCAGCCTTTATCTTACTGAATAACTACCACCATTTCAAAGGCTGGGATTACAGGCACACTTTATGTTGAAAAGGGGAATTTACATGTTTCTTCTGTAAGCAGAAATCTATTAATTCGTGAGATTTGCCTCCCCTTTCTTCATTAGCCGTGACCCAGGGGTCCGACCGAGACGGGAAGGACATGCAAACCTCCTTTTTTTTTCGGTTTTTAGAGACAGGTCAGATATTTTTTGGCCGTTTTCACTCACGGTCTGGAAGCTGGGAGTTGTCCAAACCCAAGTTAGATTCACCTCACCACAGAGCAACCGTCCAGGCTTTCTCAAAGCTTTGAGTATGTGCTCAACAGCAATTAAAAAACAAAACAGAAAAGTATTACTTAGAAAAAAAACAAACCGCTGGGGCAAGTGGAAAGCATTTGAAAGACGGCCTCGTGCTACACGGAGTGATTTATTTCTAAAATAATCCCTGGAACTTGCAGCACGAGAGCATACTCTAGTGGCAACCGAGCAAAGAAAGTGCTCTGGTTTGTGCAGTGTCCTGATGATGACACCTCCCACCTTTCTTCGAGAGGCTTTTTTCTCTCCTATCTCCTCCAGCTCCACGCTCCACACTCAGCCCGACAGGAAATACCCGAGGCAGGCAGAAAAAATAAACAGGAACTGCTAAAAGTAAATTTAAAAACTCACCTTGGGAACATATCTCCCCAAAATGACTGTGTACTTAGAGAGTTGTCTTTTTAGCAGGCTCTGTTGCAGATTTTCTCCTGAGAGACACAGTTTAGAGGAGGCAGGAGATAGGAAAAGGGAGAATAATACTTAAAGCAAATTCTATTCACCCATGGCAGTGTCATTACAAACTTGAATGAGCACAGTTATTGCAAATAAATAAAAACAATAGACCAGAACCAGTTTTACATAAGAAAATACTGAAATACCATTCAATTAGTCCTAAGCTTTAGTTAAACCTTTTCTTTTGCCCATCAGGTGATAAGGTTAATACAGAAAGCACTCAACTGCTGTACTCGTGTAACAACAGTCAGCACCCATTTAATGAACTTACACGTACACACATTTAGCAAAGCTTCAATATTGTCAGCGCTGGGCTGGCACGGAATTCTAATGGCAGAGTAGCCAGCCCAGGCTTCATTCTGAACAATATCCCCTTGCAAGGAGAGCAGGTCCTCGTGGGGACCACCGACAATTCAAATAAGCACAGCTCCTACATTTAAAGAAGAAGTTTGGCAGAATTTCCTCTGACGATGTATGGCCGCCTGCGAAGCACGAGAAAGGAGGTTATGTTGCTTTTATTTGTTCTTAACTTGCTTGAATAAACTGCTTTTTCATGACTTGCTTGTTGAGGGGGGCAAGACCAGGCTCCCATATCCCAGTTACAGCAACATGGCTGTGGTGGGCATGGTGCAGTGGGAGTTTCCAGGGGGAATAAAGTGGAATAAAAGCACACCTGGTCCAGGGAGCATCCTGTTGTCCCTGGACATGGGGTTCTCTCTGCCCCATCCTGCAAAAGCACATTTTCAAGGGACATGCAGCCATCAAGGACATGCTTGGGTGTGGCTGGGCATCCAAAGCAAGGGGGGAACCTCTGTGCTGGTTCCTCATGTTCTCCCTGGACATCCAAGGGACCCAGATTCACACACTGCACATCCACCAGGAAACCCCCAGTGCCTTGTGAACCCCTCAAAATTCAAAAGAAAAGTAAAAATCTCCCAAGTGAGAGGTCTGGGAAAAGACAGGGGCTCAGTTCCATAGGAAAACAGACTTGGTTCCTCTGCTGTCAGGACAGCTTGTTCTTTGTTTCAAAGCTCAGCTTCATTTTATTCCCCAAATAGGAAAATGGACTGAACTAATTTCCCCGTGTTTCTGGTTTCAATTTTTAATTTTAATTTCCCCATTTCTTGTTTCCCACAGTTTTTCACCTTTGTCAGAAAGGCTTTATTGACTTGTGGAAGACTCCAATCTCTTCCTGCACCAGTCCCAGTGGCATCCCAGCTGATTTTCTATCCCACTGAGCAGTCACACATCCCATTTGTCTCAGCTGGTTTTCCCAGAACTCTGACAGTCATCTCTATGTTTCCACACCTTGATTTCCTTGAAATAATATAATTTCTTTATCCCCATGCCTTATTGGCAGACTCAGGTCTGGTGTCTGATCTGCACAGTGACTCCCAGCCCATCTTCTCTGGCTGCTGCACCACATGAGGGCCTTCCTTGTTCCTTTCATCCCTGGGCTGCTCCTTTACTCTCTGTTAAGTGTTTGAGAAATTAGAACTTTTTTTTTACTAATTTACATCCTTCTTTTAATTACAGGTGTAGGACATCAATTTCTAGCCCATACCCTGGTGGCCAACACCCACACACAGCGCGTGGCTAAAAATCTGTACCAGCAGGGTTTAAAACTCTCATTTCTTCACCTGTGCTCACAGGTCCAGTAAAACTCATCAAGGAGCTCATTTAGGTAAGGACTTTTCACATTCCATCAGTCCTCTCTGTTTCATTCCCATTTCTTTGGGCTTCTATCAGAATTGTGTCAACTGAGCATCATGCCCAAGGAATTTGCACAAAGGATGTCAAGTAGGACAGGAATTGTGCCCTCCAGAATTGCTCTCTGTACCACGTTTAACCTGTGTTTTCCTACATGGCCCCACCATATCTTTGTTGTGTTCCTCCATTGAACAAATCCTTGCTGCTGCTACTCGTGGTCAAGCTACCCCAGGTTGTCTTTTATTCCAGCTGGAAATTGATGCAGCTCCAGAGTCAGTTCCAAAAGCTGTGTTCTCCCACAGGGTTTCTGTATTAATCTCATCCTGGTAAGATTGTGATAGGAACCTTTTTTCCTCCCCCTGTTCTGCATAGATGAGTTTATAGACAAGGGCTGTGGTGTGTTGATGCGTGGCCAAAATGAACTTCTGGAGATGCTGAGTAGCAGGTAGTGTTGGAACAGAGGAGAGATGTTGGATTTGCCCCATCCCTGGAAGTGTTCCAGGCCAGTTCGGACAGGGCTTGGAGCAGCCTGGTCTCGTGGAAGGTATCCCTGACTGTGGCAGGGGGTGGAATGAGATGAGCTTTAAGGTCCCTTCCAACCCAAACCATTCTGGCATTCCATGATTCCCATTTCCCTGTATCCAAGCAGCCGTGCTGATGGCTCTCTAACCTCTGTTAGAGGTGTGCCAGCATGCAGGACGTGCCGTTTTGTGGATAGTTCACTTTACCTGGGGAGCTCCAATGTAATAAATCTGAATTTTGGAGGGGAGAGAGTTGGGAGTTTAAAAATCCCATGGATGGGATTTTGAGTTAGGCTGAGTGGGCTGGTTTGCTTTTCCCAGGCTGATCTCTGGCTCAGCCCCCTTATTTCCTGTCCCAGGGGGTGACAGTGCCAGAGCAGGTGTTTTTATTACACAGGAGCAGAACACAATATTCTCTTACACGGGCAGTAATGGCTGAACCATTTATGTGCAAACCTCACAAAAAATTCAGGCTGGAGCAGTGGGATTCTCCATAGCCTCAAGAAACAAGCCAAACCTCAGGCGTGTTTCCTTCAGCATGCTGGTGGCTGACAGGAGCATGTCCCAGCTCAGCAGCATCCCCAGAGCTCAGGTGGAATTTTACCCTCCACACATCCAGACAAATCTCCTGAATGTGCTCCATCCCCTCGTTTCAAGGTCTGCACAGGTCCTGCAGTTGCTCTCCTTAGAGGTCAGGAAGCACAAAAACAGAATCAGGATACTTTGGCTCCATCTCCATTTCCTGTGGAAGGCCAGGCTAGGAAACAGATTAAATGGATTACACTAAATCCAGATTAAATCCTGGCGTATTCCCAGACCTGGCTTGCCCATTCACATCACCAGTTGCTCAGCACCCATGTGGCCCGAGCACTCCACGAGAAGTCCATGCCCAAACCTGCTGCCTTGTGGGAGGTGTTGTGGGAAGGACCCCAAAATCTTCATGGAATGGTTTGGGTTGGAAGAGACCTTAAAGCCCATCTCATTCCACCTCCTGCCATGGGCAGGGACACTTCCCACTAGGCCTGGTTGCTCCAAATCCCATCCCATAAGGAGAGAAATCTTCCAATCTGGTACTGCCCAGTCATGGATTTGAGGTAAAATGAGCCTTCCCTGAGTGTCTTTTTAGCACCAAATCCTGACAATCACAAGAAAACAACATTTACCATAAAGCCAAGGGCAGCTTCTGTAGGACAGTGCCTGAAGTTGCCACAGCTTCTAATTTAGGAGCCCCAGACTTCTCCACCTCTGCTTTCTGTCATCTGGGATTTGCAGGCTCCTCTCAAGCCACAATGAGAAAAATGCATCTCATTTTTCAAAGGCCAGAACTGCTGGTGCAGAAAATAGCAAAGTGCAAGGGGCTGAGCTCTGCTTCTGCCTCCGCTGGGATAAATCCAGCTTCCCTCACTGCCTTCGGCTGATTTACTCCCCTTTTGGTGTAACCCAAAGCAGAATTTGCCTCTTGATGTTTTTCCATGGCATTAAGGCCTTTAAGGAAAATCCTACAAAAAGATTTAGGCGCAAACAAAATCTCCTGCTTTCCGCAAATCTGCCTGAACTTACACTGCGAAGGGAAGCACAGGGGAGCTGAAGCCTCTTGCAGGGGACAGGGACTCTCCAGCAGGGTCAGCTGTGCATATATTTACACATGATATTAGCAGGAAAAAAAGACAAAATGGGTGCATGGTGGCCCAAGGTGGTCCAAATGTTCTGTGCTATCGTTCCTACTGGGGTCAAAGGCCTCGTGGGTTGGGGCCTTGATAAGCCTGGTGAGCTAACGAGCGACAGCTTAATCAGCACAGATAATTCTTCTGCAATAGAGCTGGCAATTGCAGCCTTTTTTCCTGTTTTCTAGGAACCTTGTGGATTTTTTTCACTCATAAACATGAGATAATGTCATACAACTTGACCTTCCTGATCAAAGCTTTTGCAGAATAATATCCACTGGTATTCATGAATATCAATTTATCTGGGCTGGTTTTTTGTCCACTGTAGCTGACCAACTGGAAAGATCACCACAAAAATGAAGAAAAACCTTTAAAACTTATTTGTCTTCTCTACATATGGATTAAATCCACTGGGTGCTGAGTTCAAGGAGTCGCTCCTGTTATTCCCTGGGGGCCACCAAGCATGGAGATATCTGTGGGGTCTCATCTCTTATCTACCCAGAAATGACCCAGCTCTGCAGCACTTTTGGGAAGGGAAGTTTTCAGCTAAAAACACCACGAGCTCTGCATAACCCATCCTTTCACCTGGCACATTTTACCCCTGTGCTGGCCAAAACCACACCTGGGAGAGGCTGCCAGGAGGGCCCCCTGAAGCAGCTGTCGAGTCTGGAAGCTGGAGACGAGGAGGCTCTGCTCAGACACCCCCTCAGAGTTAGAAAAGGCCGTGGCAGAGCAGGGGGAAGGCAGGACAGTCTGTGGACCCCAGGGTGGTCGCCTCGAACTGCTGTGTTCCCCCAGACAAAATGTGTCACCAGTCCAGATTGGAGGGTGGGGGACATCCTGTCTCCCGCCTCCTTTGGCTCGCTCGAATTTGCCCCGACTGGAATTAAACTAAAGAGTCAGGATGGTGTGTTGCCAAATTCCCTCGGTGGTGGTCAAACAGGAGCGGCTGCCCATCCCCGCCCCTGGCTCGTTTGTTTGTGCCTGTAATCACTGGATTTCCCAGCTGGTCCCCCAGCCCAGGACCTGCTTAACTCCAGTGAACAAACACGGGTAGGGGAATTCGGTCCAAGCAGGCAGGTGCGGTGGCTGGATAGCTTGTGGATTTCCCTTCTGCCACCATACAACAGTTACTGCACATATGTTGGGAAGATAAAGCCTTGTTTGCCGTCGAGGCGGGGAAAGCCGGAGGCTCCCTGCAATTCCTGCTGTCCAAGAGATGTGAGAAAGGGGTGTGTGTGTGTGAAAATAAGGGAGGATGCTCTCCCAGCAGCTGAGGAATGAAGGCTGAAGCATTTTGATCTCAAATCCTTGCCAACAGGAAATAGCAGTTGTGGAGTTATATCTGCGTCCAGCGCTGATGGGAGCATTAGGCTCAGGTTAGGCTTCCCAAGGAGGATTCTTCAAACATAGGCCGGGTCTAAAATGTGCTGTGAGCACCGGCAGGGGTGCAAAAAAACCCTCTGTAATTCCGCTGAGCAATCTACAGCTTAGCAGAGAGGAGGGTGGGCAGTAACGTGGCCGTGGGCTGTGAGTGCCCCATGAGGAGAAGATTTCTGACTCTGGAAGGATGATTAATTGAGCAGATGAAGCTGAAGTGAGCCTGAAGTGCTAAAAGCTGCAATTAGACAAACTATACCTAGAAGTAAGGTTCTGAGTGGAGGGAATTAAACACTGCAGAAATCTGGCCGGGATGGCAGATCCTAGTTCATTCCTCTGCATGGTGATGGCCACACACACTATTTTCTTCTCTTGGTGTTCCTTGTTTCTTTTCCAGCTCCCTTTTGTCTTTTCCAGGGGATGCAGGGGACATCAGGGCTTGCTTGAGATGACATAAATGTCCCTCAAACCATGAGTGAAGACAGAGAGAAGGGATCCAGTCTAGCAGGGTTCAATGTTTACCAGGATATCCAATTCCTAGTGGGGAACACTTGGCTTTCCCCTAAAGCATTTTCTCTAGACATAAACACTCTTTCCCTGTCCATGCAATTCCCACGAATTTCCAATAAATTCCCCATAAATTTCCTCCCCTGTCCCGTGCAATGTTTCCAAGGGACTAAAACAGGCAGAGAGGTCCAGCCTCACGTACAGATGACCTGTACATAAAACCAGTGCCACCAGTGCCTCTGGCCTTATTCCACCCCATAAAGCAGCACCCACTCCTGAAGTCCACAGAGCTCCAGGAGGCCAAGGCTGAGAGGAGAGCAAGACCTCCTGTTCCTAACAGCCTCTAATCCCTGCCCTCCATAATCAGTTTTAAAATGGCCATCAAATCTTCCCTCCACCTCTAATTGAAAAAGTGATGTCAGCAGTAATCTGCTGCCCCAATTTATCCCCATATATTTGGGGAGGTTTTGGGCTAATGCATTGTTTCATAAACATATGTTTTAGCCCAGCCTTGTGTGCACACACACAAAGAGAAAGCTCTGAACACACTGCACCAGTTATGGATCCTAATGCTTTAAATATTACTTTTAATACTAATGTCAGATTATTAAAAACATAATCCATTCTCCTGATTGGACCTAATGTAAGCAGGAGGATAAGAGGACTTCTATCCATGCATTAACACATTTCATGTGGTGTAAAGCCACTTTCTTCCTCTTAAAACATAAGGTCAGGAACTAATAGAATCTGTACTTGAAGTGGGTTTTTAAAACATATTACATAGAAAGTTTAGTGAAAGTTAATCTGTCGATAAGTGTTGGCTGGAGCCGTATGGGTAAACAAGAAATAAATGTAATTCACATGCAATTTTTTTGCCCTGTTAAAAACCTTGCTGTGCACTTTAAAACATTTATGTTTAAATAGAGCAGAGACCAGCACTAAGAAGCACTCAGCCCAAAGCAGCTTTATATAAATGTATTGCAAGGGACTAAAATAAAGTAAGCTACCCAAATCTCCCAAAGATAAAGGGAGAAGGGCTCTGACCCCATGTGAATTCTCCCCTCATCCCATCCCTGTGCTGTTCCTGGGCTTCATTCCCTGTTCTTGTGCACCTCTCTGTGGCAGCATTCCCCATCCTCCCACATCTGCTCCGTGCCTGGCCAGTGCTGGGGCTCGGGGACAGCTTAGCAGTGGTGGGGCAGCATTCTTGGCACCCTGGTCCCCACCAGCAGGTCTGTCACCTCTCCACGGTGCCCAGCCTCGGCCAGCTCCTCCCTGCCAACTGCAGGACCTCCTCACCCACTCATTCCCACTGTGGTGGGGCTGGGTTTTTTCCCAGACCAACCCCCTTTGCCCATTTCCTTTGCCCAACCTCTGGAGAGGAATTTGGAAAGCCCAAGCCGGGCGCTGAAGCAAAGACAGTATCGACAAAGGGCTGATTTTTTTGCCCCCAGATTTGGCAATGCCATCATTTTTAAGCAGCCTCAACTCCCCAGTGTTGGTGGAGGCCAGGCAGCTGACCCAGCTGCGCTTCATTTATTGCTTTTTTGGCAGCTTGAGGGCTGGCAGGTGGTTTGGGAAGAAGATTTTGGAGCACTGGTGATGCCCTCCCGGGGGAGAGCACACAGCCAGCGGCCCAGCTCTGCCTCCTCCTTGCTCCAACAGCACATCTGGGCTGCTCCACCACCAGCTTTACACAGGAACCATTTGGTTGCCCTCAAATGGATCCAAGAGTCGCTGCAGGGGGTGCTGGCTGCCAGGGGAGGGAGACAAGAGGGCTGCAGGAGAAGCAGGAGGTGGAAGCCTGCGCTGGCAGGCACCAGGACTTGGCCCTCATGCTCCCAGCCACATGCCAGAGATTTAAGCTTCATGAGCGGGCTCCAGCCACCAGAAAGAGATTGATGACATATGGATTTTGTACATCCAGCAAATGGGAGAAAAGCTCTCTACGGCTGCATGGGATTAGCAGAATTTCCACGCCGTTCCTGATAGCCAGGGTCCTGCAGGAGGGATAGATTGCTGAAGGGACAGGGAATGGGGGGGGTTCAAACATTTCCACCATCACAACCAGTCACTCCTGGTCATCCTTATCTCAGTGACACTGGAGAGGGTTGGCACCACCCAAGACCCAGGCAGGAGATGTAGGGAGAGCAGCAGGAAAGCCATAGGGATGGGCACCTGGAAGGAATTCAGGTCCAAATGGGCCAGACCCCCCTTAGAGTAAAAACCAGCAATTCCCCTCCTTCCCTGTCTTTCCATAGGCAAACACTGTGACTGGTCTTTCAGGCAGGAGCCCAAAGGTGGCTGGGGGGTGGCCCAGGACCCTGTATGTGCAGTGGTCCTGTGGCCTCTTCTCCAGCGCCAAAGTGAAGGTGGGGAAAAGCAAAGTGGAGCAAAAGTCTAAAAGGGGATGAAGGCCCACCCAGCCTGGCACTGCCTCCTTCATTCAGGGCATAAATCTGCCGTGTAAAGCCCAGAGAAGGAAGAGTGGAGAAGGGGGTGGATCAGAATAAGGGCCAAAAGTTTGATTTTCCTGCACTTTGAGGAAAATGTGAAACAAAGTGATTGCCCCATCCCTGAAAGTGTTCCAGGCCAGGTGGGGCAGGAGCAACCTGGGATAGTGGGAGGTGTCCCTGTCCACATCAGGGGGTGGAACTGGAGGTTCTTTAAGGTCCCTTCCAACTCAAACCATTCTGGAATGCTCTGACTCCATGATTTGGCATTTCCCACCCTGTCACACAGTTTAGGCAGCCCTTCCTGGTATGGACATAAGTTGTAAGGCTGCTTTCAACACAGCAACCTCAAGCTGCTGCAAGTCCTTTGGCCAGCTACTCCAGCACCACAAAAATCAAACAACAAGGCCTTTCACTCAGTGACTCAGTCTTCAGAATGAAAAAACTCTTTTGCCTTCAAATATCTTCAGGACATAACACAGGCAAACATCGTGCACCAAGTCCATGAGTAAAGTCGCCTCAGAAGGAAGAGAAAAAATATTACAAAGAAAATCTAGGATGCTGGGTAGTGAGCCCCAGACCTTGTGCTGCCATGTTATTTTGGGAAGACACTAGGAAAACACTTTGAAATAAGTGAAAATTAGTTTGTCAGCCTGATGGGGTTGGAGGAGGAGCGAGTTGCTATCTAAACCCTTTACGTGGCGTGAGTCTTTAGCAGAAGCTGAGCATGCCTCAGGGGATCAAAAATCCCTACAAATGGGAATTCCTTGGCCATCTCTCAGGCTCTGATTTTGTCATGGCAGCCACGGGAGCCATGCATTCAAATTAACTCCATGAAATCTTGCAAATGGATGGAGAAATACCTCTAATTCAGCAGGTTCTTTCTTCCACTTCCAAAAGATGGTGTTTTGCCACTGACAGCAATTCAAATCAGAGGAGATATTACTCAGCAGGGAATTATCTCCTGTAGCTGTGCCTGTGTCCAAGACGTGGAGCCGAGTGGGAATGAGGAAGGAGTGAGGGAATGTGACCAAGGTCGGGACGAGATGTGGAAAATTTGATCAAGAGCTGGCCTTGGGCAGAGCAGCGCTGCAGATCCATGACAGTGCTGGCTCTGAGCACCAATTAAAGAGGAAGCAGAAATCAGGGCTAACGAAGAGGCGGCTGCTCTGGCACGGCCAGCTGGGCAGTGTCCCCGGTCACACCACTGAGTGCTTTTCTGCACTGGAAAATTTACCACGTTTGGTCAAATTCAGGGACTTCAGGGGGGCAAATTCCAGTTAAATACTTGGCACCTGTAGTGCCACTGAAGCCGTGGCATTCCCATTGTGGCCACCACTCTCCAAGATGCTGGCCAGCGGCCATCAGTGCCTCGGTGGCGTTGTGGTGGGGGTGACCACATGAATGGCAGCTCCAGCTCAGGGTCACACCTCCACCAGCTTCTTTGCAGAGTAAGTTATCGCCTCCTCATGCCGTTAGTGAGAGATGGAGCTGTCTGTCTGTCTGTCTGTCTGTGTAAAAGTGCCCCAGGCAGGTGTTCAGGAGAGATATTTTACTATTTAAAAGCACCTTTAAGCCAAGTTCCTCATCTGGTATCAGTCCAGGGAGTTTCCTCCCTCCTCTAATCTCCATGATTAAGCTAAAAGTTCATACTCTGAACACACAGACACATCATCTGCTGGGAACTCCCTTCTTTATCTTTAAGTGTTCCTTAAGCAGTGTCACCAGCGTGGCAAGAACTTGTGGGTTGCATTTGCAGCTTTCCTCCCTTTTGTCAGCATGTCAGCACCACAACCCCTATGTCCCCTGACACTTCAGGAATCATGGTAGGAGTGAAAAGAAGAGAAGCAAAGACCCTCCCATGAGAGGAGTCACTTTTGGGAGTCAGTCAGGTGAGGCAGAAGGTGGGCATTGCATGAAGGAGTGGTCTCTGTGACCATCACACGCCCCAGATCATGGCAGCACCTCTGCACGTGGCAGAAGGAAAGTGGGCAGCTCATTTATCCACGTTGGGAGCAGCACCCTGGACAACACAGGGAGAAGAGGATGAAAATCACCTGGAAACACAGGCAGCTGAAGTTGAAAACATTAACAAATTTGGCAATGTCTCCTCTGTTGGGCAGATCAGCGAGTATTGAAACAAAATGGGGCCAGGAGCTAATTATATGGAAATATTTCTATTTGCACATTTCACTGCAAGGCAAAGCAGAGAGTATAGCTAATGTATCTCCACCACTGACAGGAATATTAAGTTTTCTGTCATTTTGCCATCACAACTACCTTTCTCAGCATGAATTCTGTCCTAGTTCCTATTAAGGTGAGAGCAGAATCAAACTCATTAATTGTCTGCATTTTAGATATGATAAGAATTTAGTGGTTGGTGTTAATTAAACTACAAAACAACTCCTCTTGCTGCGGTGTGCATTCCAAGTTGGAGCAATTAATTCACTCACTTAAACTGATCAAGATTTAATTACCATCACTCTGTGCAATTACTCCATAATTAAAGTAATTTGGTTCATTCCACTCACTGACAGTGTCATTGAACAGCCATTCATAGTACCAAAAGAAGTGATAATTAACTTAAAGAACAGCTCAAGGCAGTTTTACACAGACTTTTTGTTATTCCTAAATACACCTATATGGGAGAAAGAAGCCTATCACATACTACAGGTGCTTCCCTTGTAAAGGGGTTCAGATCTTTTGTGTTCAATTTTTTTCAGCAAATGCACTGTAACAAACACAATTTTGGGGAAGGCTCTGTAGCTGTCACCAGGTAACACAGCATTTTGTAAAGGCAAGCATGATAAAACCTGGATCCTTCCAGCTGTACAGGCATTCCCTGCCTGTTCCTGGAGACTCCTCATTAGGAAAGAAAAAAAATTACTCATTTAAGAGTTCCTTCCATTCAGATAGTACTGCCAGATCTTAGATCTTATTATCTTCTAACAGAGCAAGTCCTCAGTTAATAGGACCAAGGGAAGGCAGAGAAATCTCAGATTTTTTTAATGATCAGTGTTCTCAGTCCCCAGGTTGTTTACAATCATTAAATTATAGAATTATTTGGGCTGGAAGGGACCTTAAAGCTCATCTTGTTCCAACCCCCTGCCATGGGAAGGGACACCTTCCACCAGACCATGTTGTTCCAAGCCTCTCCAGCCTTCCTTGAACATTGCCAGGGATCTACAAATAAATATCTGGTCTAGGTGTTCATGGCACATCTATTCAGAACCCAATTTTATGCTTATTTTATTCCGGAAAATTATTTTTCTGGTAGAATTATTCCTCAGGGTTAGGAAGTGAATATTGCTGCCTGTTTTCAGGAGGGCTGTTTGCACTCACAAGTACAAAGCTGCCACCAGAAACCTCTGTGCTGAGCCCCCTTCTAAGAGGGCAAACTTACTAGACAAGTCTAATCTTTCCCCAGTAACCTTGTGAAATGCCCATGCCAAGCTCTCTGCAGGGTGGGCAAAGAAAGAGCCAGATACATCCCTCTGTCCTTATTTTTGAGGGATGGAGTGGCAGTGAGGACCTTCAACACATTGTCCACCCATTTCAGAGCTAAACCTTCTCAGCCCAAGCAGAGAAATTCAAAACATGACCTGTCACAACCATTTGGACATGAAATATGCAGTGTTTGTACCGTTTTTTTTTTCCCCTGGCATAAAAGTGATTTTATTCTAGAGAACCATCTCAAACAAGTAGAAGCAGCATGCTTGCCTTGATCTGATGGACAGCATGGACCCCAAACAAGCCAGGTTACAATGATCATGGATCAGCCAGGGGGAAGGAGGTTTTGTAATTATCGGGGCTGGTGGATTCTGATCAGAAGAAAATGTGGAAGTTTAAGAAGAATGTAATGGGTTTAAACTAAAAAAGGGGAAATTTAGATTAGATATACAGAAAAAAATTCTTGCCTGAGGTTGAAGGTGGTGAGGCCCTGGCACAGGTTGCCCAGAGAAGCTGTGGCTGCTCCTGGATCCCTGGTAGTGTTCCAGACCAGGCTGGACATGGTTTGGAGCAACCTGGGACAGTGGAAGGTGTCCCTGCCCATGGCAGGGGGTTGGAATGGGACGGTCTCCAGGGTTCCTTCCAACCCACACCATTCTGTGACTCAATGACTCAGAGGTAAAATTGAAACAAAATAGTTTAAACAGAAGGTGAACAGCTCATAAAGGGGATTGTGGTCCCTGGCTCCATGTGGCAGCAGATCCCAGTGGCCCTGCACTCCTGTGAGCCACTTTGGAAAGTGGCAGGGTCACTGCAACTCCTCTCCTGGTGCTCTTCCATCAGCCAGTAAATCCACAATCCTCAGCAATGCCAGACCTCGCCAGAAAGCTGAGCTATGCCATGAATTATTCCTCCACCTGCAGCATCCATAAATCAGAGCCTTTTGGTTGGGCTCCCAAATGCTTGTTAGCCTTCCGTGACTCAGCAGTGGCTAAGTTAATGTCAGCTCTGCCCAGGGGAAAATCTTCAATATTTCTTTTTACTTAAAAAGAAAGAGGAAAAAAAGAAATCTCAAACATTATTTTTAAGCTCCTAAAAGAGCATTAGAAAAGAATGAAAGGGGGAAAGAAAAGAGGCTGTGTAAAGATTGCTTACCAGAGTTCTTTTACAATAGTCAGCCACACAACAGAAATAGGTGGACCTTAATTCATGCTAACCTTGCACACCTAAATACCATTAATTCATCAAAACTAATAACATTTATTCCTTCAAAAATGAGATTAAAGACAGGCACCCCTTGCAGTCATAATCTGTGGCTGATGACACTAAAATGAAACCTCCAGTATACAAAGCTACCAGCAGAGCTTGCAGAATCTCATAAATTGCAGCTGGCAACACATAAATCCTCGGGACAATGTACATTATTTTCTGGGGAGCCGGCATTTGCATGCCAATTGCCAGGCAAAAAGCAAAGCAAAGCTGTGAAACTTCTCCCCCAACCCAGGAGCTGTTGCCAGAGGTGCCAGCTGATGTCAGATGATGCCAGTAGGACCAATGCTCACCTAAATCCATCAGGCTGGAGCAGGATTCGGGGCACACCTCCTGAAAAACACTTTTGCTTTAAGTTTGCAAACTCAGGGGGCAGAAACCTCTGAGCTGGAGGGGGCCGGGTCCTCTGGCAAGGCATGCAAGGTTTTGGGTGCCTACCCTACCCTTGCTGGGGGATGCTGGAAGAGCTGGGAAAGGTCTTTAGCAGGACCTGCTGATGGCTCTGATGGCTTTGGGGTGGATAAGGGCTCAGCTTTGCATTGGCTCCAACAAGGAAGTTAAAAGCTCCCCTTTTGCTTTCACTGGGTTTTGGCCACGGGAATGGCATCAAGCTGAGTCAGGGGAGGTTTAGGTTGGGTTTCAGGAAAGGTTCTTCCCCCAGAGGGTGCTGGGCACTGCCCCCAGGGAATGGGCACGGCCCTGAGGCTGCCAGAGCTCCAGGAGTGTTTGGATCACGCTCTCAGGGACAAGGTGGGATTGTTGGGGTGTCTGTGCAGGGCCAGGAGCTGGACTCAGTGATCCTTGTGGACCCCTTCCAGCTCAGGATCTCCTATGAATGTATTGAATTTGGTGGTGAGAGAGCCTCTCCTCTGCTCCTGAAACACTCTTCTGCTACTTCTGCTCCTGTTTGAAGTGCAAGTGTCTGGTCCCGCTGCTGGGCTGAGCCCCACCAAGGTCCTACAGCACTGGGGCTGACGGTGTGACCCTGTCCCTGAGGTCTGTCACACTTGCTTCCCATCCTCCCTGCTGTACCCGTTGCCTTTTCCTTTTTCTTCCAGGCTCAGGTGAATGGTTTCACCTACATCCAGCAGCATGGGCAGCTAACCCGCAGCCTTCATCTCAGGGCTCCATTTCCCTGTCACCACGGCCTTTTGGGGACCCTGGCAGCACGTGCCACACCCAGGAGCCGGGCCCACAGCTGTGTGCCACCTCCAACAGCCCCTGCACTGCTTCAGGAGTTCCACTGACTCCAGGGCGTTCACAAACCTACCAATCCAATGAATTTCTGTCTTGCACTCAGAAGTCTCCGGTCTACAGAGGGTGGTCGGGATGAGGGGGGGATCACCACTACTGCTGGTGGCCAGGGAGCCCCAGAGATCATTCCAGGAGGCAGCAGGGCGCTGCTGTCCCAGCCAGCTTGCCTGGCAGCGCTGCCCAGGGCTGGTGAAGGACGGCGGCTGGTCCCGCCGATACATCCAGAACACCGGAGGTATTATTTCAGATTAAGCCCAGATTAAGCCCATTTAATTTTAACTCAGATTAAGCCCCTATTTAGAACCTGGCCCTGTTTCCGATGCAGCTGGGCTGACCCCCCCAGGGGGCTGTGGATCACCATGGAGGGGTGTTGGGCACCACCCAGCCTTTCCCCATCCTCCTGACACAGAGCAGCCAACACTCAGGTTACTAAAATAAGCCTTTGCTTGTGAACAGTTGTGTCAGAGCAGCATTTTGGGGTGGGGTTTAATATTTTGTGGCTTCAGGAGGGACCCCAGTGCCTGCAGACCACGGGGGTGTTGGGCCGACGTGAGCACTTAGGAGCTGAACTGGTTTAATCTCTAAATAACGATGGAAGTGCAAGTGTGTGAATTACTCCAAATGAATGTATCACCCACACACGCTACGCTCTCTGCATATCTAATTACACAGCACTTGCTCCTGCCCTGCTTTTGAAGAAATACTCCACAAGCCACCAGTGCCTTTAAAACAAGTGATTACCATGCAATTTTAGGATGGAAGAGTTTGGGACCCTTTCAGACTAGCTGGAAAACAGCAGTGGGGAGAACATAATCAATCTCACCGATTTTTTATTCCTATTTGTGTGAAGAAGGCACACCAAAGATCCAAATCTGTGAGGAGATAGCCTCAAGACAAGCAAAATCTCTGTTTTTCAAGGTTTCTTAAGAACCAGGCTCCACAGCAAAGGCAGGTTTGGTTTGGCAGCACTTATGGGTTTTTTTTTTTTTATTTGATAGATTTCTGGAGGAGCTTATTCTTACTTTACCAACACATCCTTCACCCTAACCCTGCGCTGGGCTGTGATATTAGGTGACTGTGTGGTGTTTTCACTTCCTATTGACTGGTTGTGTCCTTCCCTCCCACTAATCCCTTGTTAATGGACACTTTCTTTGAGCCAGCTGAGATCTGAGTTATGTTGTCTTTGTGCTTCTCGCAGATTTTATTACTTGGATATCTTTGTTTTCATTATTTCGAGATTTGGGGATTTTGTCTCTTCCCTTCAGATGGATTCACGCAGTTAGAGATGGGCTGGCCTCCCACAGCTCCTGTTTGCATTTGATCTGGGAGCGGTGGGACAGCAGCTCCTGGGATGGAAACAGCACAGTCCCACACTTCAGCAGCCAAATCCAGGAGAAAACCCACTTTTGACTTTTGCTGGAAACCACCTCTTGCTTCCAAAGGTAAAAATAAAACGATTCCGCCGCTCACTGGCTGAACTGGGGTACACTGGTTTTAACTGGGCTCTGCAGGAGGGTGCACACCCAGAAAGGTACAAACCACCCTGAGCAGCAGGGAGGTGGCAGGTGGAGCAGGAAAGGAGGGGACAGCCCCCCAACTATGGTCTTGGGATGCCAAGGAACTTCCAAAACGTGGAGCCTGAGGCTGACAGAGCGTCGCTAGGTGCAAGCTATTGTGGAATCACGAAATCACAGAACGGCTTAGATTGGAAAGGACCTTCAAAGATCATCCAGTCCAGCCCTCCTGCCATGGGCAGGGACACCTTCAACTCCTGCTCATGGTGTGGGGAAGCCAGCAGTGACATCCCTGGACACAGTGCCCATGGCAGTGAGGTGCACGGGAGGTTCAAGGACACCACCCTGGCCTTCAGAGGAGGGGAAGAGTGCAGCCCAGGGGGCAGCAAGGACAGATGGAGAATCCAGAGCCCCCTGGCAGCAGGGTCCCTCCTCCAGGAGGGACATGAGACTCACTGGGCCAATCCAGGGTTGCAGGAGAGGCTTGGTGGGAAAGCAGAGAGGTGGAGATCCTGCAAAGCCACCGGCAGAAGGGAGACACACAATTAAAGACCCATTCCTCCCAATCAACTTTTCTCCTTCTGCCACAGCCCCAGGCAAGGAGCGGAGCTTTACAACCTTTTATTTCTTTTTCATTTGTATGTATTTTAGCCCCATCATCGTTAGGACGGGCACTAAGCCTGTTCAGGGAGGAAAGGCAGAGCCGCCAGTGCTGGCATAACCTGAGCAGTCCCTGGAGAGCCAAAGCTGCCCAGGAGGACCAGACAGGCTACCAGGGGCAGGTGGGAACTGGGGTGATGCTGAATTGGGTTTCAAGACAAGGAGGAAGGTGTTTTTTAGTGAAGAAATCAGAAACTACCCCACAGTTTCAAGAATATAGAGAAAAATAAAACCCCCCAGAGTTCACCCAAAGGAATATGGTTTGAGGGTGAGTTTCTCAGCTGGGATGCAGAGCCTGGTGCTGGTCATGGCAGGACTTTGGCCATGATGTCCTTGGAGCTGAGAACCTGCTCTTTGCAGACTGGGAGCTGCTTCCAACCAAATGCCACAGCCCAGGAAAGTCCTGGCACATTCAACATCCCCACTTTGTCTTCTTAGTGCCCTCTCCTCAAAAAAAGTCAAAAATGAATCTGATATTTTGATGCTTCCTGATAAAAGTTACCTCTGTCAAAATGACCTTTTGGTTAAACAGCACTAGCTGGCATTAATCCTATTATTTTATCACGATTATTATTTTTTATCAATCCAACACAGCTGCCATTTCATCTGGCACTGAGTGAATTGAAGTTCTCAGCTGGGGCACGCCGTGCTCTCAGATGGGTGAAATGCTGATAGCTACAACATGAACCACCCACCCCTTCCCCTCCTGCCACCCCACACTTGGCTCCAGGTCTACATCAAGATGGTCAGAGAAGTCAGCTCAGCACAGAGAAAAACAATCTCTTTCCAGTTTGTGGATGCACCAGATGAGATTCACAGTTGTCTCTCATGGTCTTCAAACTACCTCGCAGCTGGGCGATGCCACAGCGTTCCTCAGCTTCTGCAAAAAGAAGGAAACGTTGATGGAATTGCTGATGTCTTGGAAGGAGTAACAAATACGAGACAGCCCTTATTCCAAGATTGATTTTAAGGCAGATAAAGACGAGGGCTAAAGCATTTCAAATCCAATCCAACAAAGTCCTTAAGCGCCTGCTTTAAGGCAAGCAGAGGAATAATGCCACCGACTCGAAGGGGGTGTTTATCTGGTTATATTTATGAGGGCTCTTAAGGGCTTTGGTGGATCAGGGTGTCAGGTGTGAGAGGGGAGACACCCCGCTCACCTGCCCGCCCTGATCTCAGCACACCCGGCCTCAGCTGCACACAGCTTCCCGGGAAAAGACATCCAGCGGGAGGGACAGCCCTGACAGAGTCCTTGGAAGGGCAGCAGAGCCTGGGTGGGTGCCCAGGGGATGTGATGGGGCCTCATGAGCCGGTTAGACAAACTTCTCTCCAGTCTGGAAGTTGCTGATGGCGCCTGAGAGCCAGGCATGGGTGAGGTGGCCTTTTGAGGTCCCTGTTTCTGTGCGAGGGAAGGGTGGGAACCACAGGAAGGGCTTGTGCTGAGCTGCTCCTGCTGAGCCTGACCTTGGACAGACAGGGGAAAGGGCATGGATATAACCATGAGCATGGAGATGAACATGGAGAGTGACTTTTTACACAAGCAGATAGGGAGAGGACAAGGGGGGGATGGTTTTAAATTGGCAGAAGTCAGGTTTAGATTGGTTATGATGAAATTCTTGCTGGCTAAAGACTGGTAGAATTGGGAATTCTCAGCCTGGAAAGGAGAAGGCTTTGGTGTGACCTAGTTGCAGCTTCCGTGCCTGAAGAGAGCCTTCAAGAGAGATGGAGAGGGACTTTTTCAAGAGCATGAAGTGACGAGACAAGGGGGAATGGCTTCAAACTAAAAGAGAGCATGTTTAGATGGGATATTGAGAAGAAATTCTTCCTTGTGAGGGTGGTGAGGCCCAGGCACAGCTTACCCAGAGAAGCTGTGGATGCCCCATCCCTCAAAGTGAATTCCAGGCCAGGCTGGATGGGGCTTGGAGCAACTTCATTTGGTGGAAGGTGACCCTCCACATGGAAGTGGTGGGAATCAGGTGATATTTAATTTCCTTTCCAGCTGAAAAAATTCTGTGATTCTGCAATGGATGTGCAATGGAATTAGGTCTGATTCACCATGAGGACCCTCTGGCAACCACCTGAGAGCAGATTCCTGCTGCCAGTGGGAGCCTCTATTGGAGACAGTGGAGAAGGGACAATTATTTACCAGAGCAAGTCCTTTCCTCAGGGCTTCCCAAGGACCTCATCTCCAACGAGTTCAGCCAATGCAGAAAATCCCTTCTCTTGCAAGCCTCCAATGAACCAGGCCCCAACCCCTCTCCCAGAACCACAATCTGGGTGACAATCCCAGAAGAGAAGGAGCCTTAGAAGATCCCTCCATTTTTAGGACACAGTGTTGGATGGTGGCTGCTTCTCCTGCAACTCTTCATTTGTCCTTTACAAGGTTCTGTGATTTAGGAATGTGTGTTAAATCTTCTGCAACAATCAATTCAAATGTACAAGTTTGGCTATTCAAATTACTTTTCCAAAAGTACTTTAAAATGCATTAAGTTATTAATTGCCTGCTGGCACTTTAATCAAACGGGAAAATTGACATAGCCAGAGGCATGTATTTTTGTGGAAAGGAAATTTATTTAAGAAGAAACAGCGGCTCTTACTGCTTAATTTAAACTGAGAAAACTGTGGAAAATCAACTGCTATGGAAAATTAATAAAACATTTCCAGCTGCAAACAGTGACTAATTGTACAAGATGAAGACTGCCTGGAATTAATAACTTGCAATCTTCTGTGTGAAGAACCCCCTACCAGTTCAATTTACTGGGAGATTAAATTACTTCTAAGTTTGCCATATTAAAACAGAACATGAATAAAATGTTAGTGAAAGCACATCTATTATTTACTGTCTGTGATATGGATATAATTATTTCCAAACAACCACAATGTGACGTGACTGGCAATATTTAAATTATTTGCTAGCGAATGTAGTTTTACCACCTCGCTTCCTATAAAAACAGCCCAAATGGGTTTTTACAGACGGTGTACTCCAGCCATGGGGAATTATCCCCTCATCCTCTGCCCCGTGGTGCCCAGCATCCCTGTCTTGCTGCTCTTTTAGCACCACCTCTTGTCTTCCCCCACTGCCCCATCCTACGAGCTCAGCGCCTCCTTGGCTTTGCTGGGGTTTTTTTTGTGTTTTCTCCCCATTTTTCAAGCTGACTGCACCGAGTACCCGGTGCCAACTTTGGCGGTGGTGGAGTGTAATCAGGCGAACGTTTTCCCCGTGTGCGAGGGCTCCTTGCTGATCCCAGCGCAGAAAGCTCACCTGTGGAGACAGAAAACTCACGCTTGCCTGTTCAGAGCGTGCCAAGCTCGCGGGGAGCACGAGCCCCTTCCGAGGGAGCGGAAAATAGGGAGGTGGACGAGAAAACCCAGGCAAGAGGGTGTTGGCAAAAAACCCAAACAAAACCCAGCAGGATTTC
The DNA here is from genome assembly GCA_013397315.1 of Donacobius atricapilla. NCBI lineage: Eukaryota > Metazoa > Chordata > Aves > Passeriformes > Mimidae > Donacobius > Donacobius atricapilla. Next base: position 614,131 of record WBMY01017124.1, read on the forward strand.
CAAGAATCCTGCGAAGGAGCAGGAGGTGGGAGAGCTGCAGAGGGTGGAGGAGTTGCCAGCCCTCAGGGGCTCCTGCTGGGATGCTGCACGGTGGCCCCAGCGCATTGGTAGGTGCTGAGATAATGCAAGGAAAGGGGTTGTGCAATGGTGTTAGAGGGGATTTTCAAAGCCTGGAGTGAGGAGAGACCACCTGGAACGTGTTTGGGGCTGATGGGGTTGACCACATGCCCACTGCCCTGCCGTGAGATGCAGAACTGGAGAGAAAAGACTGTGAGGAGCAGCTGAGGGGGCTGGGGAGGCTCAGCCTGGAGAAAAGGAGGCTCGGGGGGAACTTTTTGTTCTCCACAACTCCCTGACAGAAGGGTGCAGCCTGGTGGGGGTCAGGCTTTTCCCTCAGGGAACCAGTGGCAGAATGAGAGCAAACGGCCCCAAGCTGCGGCAGGGAAGGTTCATGATGGACATCAGGAGGAATTTCTTCATGGAAAGGGTTGTCAAGCATTGGAATGGGTTGGCCAGGAGTCACCATCCCTGGAAGTGCTCCAGAAAAGACTGGACATGGCACTCAGTGCTCTGCTGTGGTTGACAAGGTGGTGAGCAGTCAAAGGTTGGATTTTGACAATATTTGAGGCTTTTTCTAACATAAGTGATTCTGTGATTTGGTGTGAAAAGACTTCCAGGATCTCAATATAAAATTGAGACCCCTAAGAAGACCCCAAAGTATAAAGTACTGCAGAGAGATGGTGTGGGAGGATGTTCATGGGCCATAGGGTGCTTTGTCCTCTGCTCGGAGAAGAAAGGAAGGACTGTGTGGCAGCACCCCTGCTTTAGAGGGGGGAAACTGAGGCATGGAGTGACCTGGACCAGCTCAGCTCTCTGGGCAATCAGGCTTTGTGTGGGGCATCTTGCAGTCACAAGCCTGGCAGAGGGACCGCTCCATGTCCCTGTCCATCCATCCAGCTGCCAAAGGGAGCTGATGTACCCAGCAAAGCTCAGGGGATATAAGGACATGATGAAGTAATTTCAGAACCTGCTAAAAAGGGATGAGAGCCATGGAGCTGGACGAACCACAGCAGGAATCAGCCCACAACTCCTTCAAATAGAAATAAATGATTCTGCCGTTAAAGCTTGGCACAGACATGGTTAAATACAAGTGCATTAAGCCAAAGCTGCCCAGGGGCAATGTCAGAGGACAGGACCAGCCACCCTCTCCGGCGGCTGCTGGAGATCAGAAGTTAAGCATGGAGTGGTGCCTTCACACCTTCTCTTCACCTCCACTGCTCTGCCAGGCCACTGCTTCCAGCCAGGGGTGGTCCTTTGGACCTGCCTGGGTTCCTGAGGTGAGGAGATCCACAGCTCCATCATTGTCCTCACCTCAGCGGGAACCCTTTGCTCTTGTGTTTAAAGGATTCGATCATGCTCTGTGGAAATAACTGTGTTGCAGAAAAGGGAAAGGGGCCCTGTGGTAACTGTGAGTACCTTTATTTGCTGTTTATCCCCACCTGTCCTCCAGTGTCCTTCCCAGCTAGTGGTGATCCCTGTCCCTCACACTCTCTGCCTGGAAAGGTCTCCTGAGGAAGATGTTGAGCTCAAGCAGAAGGCCCTGAAGAGATGAGTCAGCCCATTCCCAGACACTCTGGGAGAAGGAGCTCGTGTTCACAGAATCCCAGAATTGTTTGGGTTGGGCCTTAAAGCTCACCTCGTTCCCACCTCCTGCCATGGGCAGGGACACCTTCCACCAGACCAGGTTGCTCCAGGCCCTGCCCTTGGACAATTCCAGGGATGGGACATCCACAGATTCTCTGGGCACTCTGTGCCAGGGCTGCACCACCCTCACAGGGAGCAATCTCTTCCCAATATCCCATCTGTCCCTGCCCTCTGCCAGTCTGAGTCCATTCTCCCTTGTCCTGTCACTCCAGGCCTTGGTAAAATCCCTCTCTGCCCACAAAGCAGTGAGCAGCAGCCCAGATCTGTTGGTTAGCAGAGAGAATGTGGGTGGAGATGGAGTTCCCCAAAGACGCTTTCAGATGTCAATAATTGAGTGTGGCACATTTAATCGCCGTAGTCCTGTTGCTGTGCAAACCTGGGGACCTCTCCTCCTGATGTCAGCTTAGACCTGATTTTCTAATTGCATTACCTGGGTAATTAGATAGAAATACAACACCCCTGTGCTGCACCAGAGCGAGGATCCACTTCCTAACAGAATTAACCTGGCTTTAGTATGGAAAACCTGTACACATACATGGGCACTGAGACACATTCAACTTAACCCGGCTGTGACCACACAGATCAGACCGTGAGGCTTGCTCCCTTCAAGAAATAGCTCAAAATGACACAGGTTTGGTTCCAAAGAAGCTGTGGTTTGAATTCAAGCAATTAGCGGTGCCAGACAACACGGAAGCCACCAGGTTCCCACCATCCAGCACCTTTCCAGGATCGCCCAACAGCCCTGTCCAGCCCAGCTTGAGATGCTCCAGATCTGAGGGCACCAAGGAGCGTTTCAGGCTTTGTGGAAGCACCCCGCTAGGAAAGGTTTGGAGTGCCATGGGCTTCCTCGCTGAGTCCTGCAGGTGTTTGGTGTCACAGCGTGTCCCTTGCAGCGGTGGCAGGGCCTGGGGAAGACAGAGGGAATGTGATTGCAGGCAGAAGGACTCGCTGCAGCCATGACTGGTTGCCACCATGCCCTGCTGTCACCATGCCTACTGCCACGGCGCCTTTTCCCAGCCAGGGAGGAGAATTAGCTTCGCCCTGGAGCAGGTTCAAGAACAAGAAAAGAAAAGAATAATCAACCCCCAGCCCCGGCAGGGTGCAAATCTTGTAAAAACAAGTGGCTGTAACGCTCACCTGGAGACCTGGTGAGATTTGTTGGCCTGGTGAGATTTGTTGGTCTGAAGGTCCCGTCCCCTTCCATCGTGGTCCGTGCAGAGCCGGACTTGCACTGGTCAGGGACAATCACACCGACCTTGGCCATGGTGTGACCAGTGAGGAGCAGGAGGGAAAAGACATTTTCATGCAGAGCGTGGTTGGTATTTAAAACAGGACCAGCCCCTTTTCCAGCCCTTCACCCCTGCCTTCAACAACCTGGCCTTTCTTGGCTTTGAAACTCCCATTTCCCAACCCGTCTCACCCCTGCCTACACTTGCCCCACCTGTCCCCATCACCCTCATCTCCCTGACACCACCCTCCCTTTCTCCCTCCTTTTGTCGCTGCCGCCCCGCCCTTCCTCATTTTTCCTCATTTTCCTTTCCTTTCCTTTTTTTTTTTTTTTTTTTTTCCCCCCTAAAGAGCGAACAAAACAAAACAAGAAAAAGCGACGCCACGCCGATCGCCTTAGCCCGGCGTTCTTACCCCGGGGAGGGCCCCGGCAGCGTCGAGGCGCACGGCGAAAACCCCCACGCATTTTGTCCCGTTCCTTCAGAGCAACTCGAGCAAATTGAAAGCCGCGGAGGGGTGTGTGCCCCCAGGCACTCGGTAAATCCACTTCCTTTGTCATAACAAGAACAAATCCCACCTTTGAAGTTTTTCCTTCTTGTTACAAGGGGAATGTCTTTTGTTTAATCCATTTTAGCCTTTAATGCCTGACCTGGATCAATCCTGTTGGGTAGATTACACACTACTCACGCCGACTTTAAACTACCCTACAGGGATTTTTATTCTTCCCCCCCCCTTCTCCCCACCGCATTTGTGTGAGAATCTCAGCAATAATCGGCATTACGACTTTAGACCATCACTCACTTTGAAGGAGGAGACTGTCCTTTAACAAAGGGGAGGGAGGGGGAGGAAACCCACAAATATCAAACAGATTTAATCAGCTTTGAGGCCTTTCAATCTCATATTCATACCGGATCTTTATTAGTTATGAAAATCAGTGCAGAACTTGGCTGGGCTCTGTGTCTCTATGTTCTCCTCCCCTGTTTCATGCTCTTTTCAGGACTGAACTCCCCTTCGCAGCCTTCCCAGTGCTGGTCCAGCAGAAATCCAGGCAAATATCCACCCAGGGCTGATGCAAACCACACCTGAACTGCCTTGTTCTCCTCCATCCCACTGCTCATTCCAGTGGAAGAGGCTGAAAAATGCTGCCAGGAGGACCCAGGTGTCACCAGGGTCACCCCGTGGTGACCATGACTTCCATGGTGGATGGATATCAGCACAGAGGATAAATCTCTGTATGAACCCATAACCTTCAGCCCCTTAAACCTTTACGTTAGGACTTGCTGTGGGAAGCGGTGACGCTCAGTTCTTGTCATATTTTTCAAGACAGCCTTTAGCATGGGCTTCCTGTGTTCCCTGGTAACTACTCAGAGCAGGAATGTCCTATCCCAAAGCCTTCTTCTGCTGGCAGCTTCTCCCTCCTTCTGCAGCACTGAGGCACTGGCTGTGCTGTGGGTCTTGTCAACAGATTAACATTGGCTTCAGTGCTGTTTCTCATGGTTTCAGGCCAACCACCAGCCCTGTGCAGATCCACAGGGCTCAGGCGCATGCAGAGCTGCAGGAGAGCTCCAGAGGGGATCACAAGGAGCATTTCCCAATCCTCCCCAGCTCTGGCACCAGGATGGAGCTGATAGCATTCCCACCAGTCTTGTTTTGCTCCCGGGGGCCATGAAGTGGAGCGGATCTGAATGACCCAATCCCTGCCCGTGAGCTCCCTATTCTGGAAAGCTCCAAGACAGAGGCTGCGCGTGGTTCCCTCATCATGTCATAGCTCTTCCAACTCAAAACAGTTTTCCCTTGAGTGCAGCTTTGACCTTTCCCCAAGGAACAGGAGAGCCAAATCCTACTCCAGGAGGCTCGTAGCCCATCTTTCCTCACCAGCTATGGCCCAGCAGCCCTTCTGTTCCTTCTCTCTGGACTCCCTACAAGTTGCTCACAAGGTTTTGAAGCCCTGAGCTGGACACGAGGCTTCCCTCATGCCTGGTAGGAGCACACAAGGCAGGACCACTCCTTGCCAGGTCTCACATGTGACTCTCTTTATAATAAACACCCCAAATATGTTTTTCTTTGCTGTCCCATCAGCCTTAGGCTGTGATGTGTTCTGCCTTCACAACCCAGCCCCCAATGCTGTTGCTTTCCCATCTCTTCTCTGTTTCATACTTGTGTGCCTAGTTTTGTTCTCCTAAATGTACCCAGGAACCCCGGGCTTTGAGAACTTGCAGCTGCTCATTTCTGACCTTGGTTCATCCAGGTCTGTTTTGGATTCCTGCAGAAAATCTCTGGTCTCTCACCATCCCCAAGAGTCACAGGTGCACCAGCTCGGTCTCTCATCCATCCAAGCAGGGGAAGTCAAATAAAAGGGATGAAATGACCCAAATCTGCCAGCAACATCTTGTATTGCAGCTCCTCAATCTCCCACACCGTCTGAATGGCTGTTTCTGACAGATTTCTGCTCCTGCCTCATGGGTAGATGCCCTCTTGGCAAGTGGAAACTGGGAAGACTGGGAACAGCAGGACATTGAGGAGACTCATGAATGCCAAGACAAGATTTGGCTGATTCAGTGACATCTCCCACCCTTGTCCCTCAAGCAGCTCCCAGCCAAGGTCACCACAAAAACACATCCCAAAAGAGGCGGGTACCATTTGCTCCTGCCACCAACAGAGGCCACATTTGGGGCCACAAAACATCAACCAAGACCCTGCCACTTCTCCCTGGGGGAAAAAAGCAAAGAGTGGGACCATTTCACAGCAAAAATGCTCCCCTGGGTTAGAGCGGCTGGGGTCAGAGTACCAGGATTAGTGTCTGCTCCTGGCAGCATCAGCCTGGGGGATAAAGTGACTTTTCCTTGGCTCCCATAGAGCCAGGCCTTAGCAGTGGATGTAGCTGAGCATTTTGGCACGTGGAGCCAGCGGAGGGCTCAGGAAGGCGCCAAGGAGCCCCCAGACATCCCCCAGGACAGCCGAGTAAGGAACCATCTCCTCTCACTTTTTTATGAGATTGATATGCTTTGAAATTAGTAACCCTCCATTAGCTCTCCAAATAGCTCCGAATCATTAGGGTCAGTACGTCTGCACTCCTCAAAATGAGCTTTTACCTGAATTAGCATCTCAAAGAGGCAAGGCTCCCTTCCCCGGTTTTAATTCCAGCGTCGAGCCTGCACATCAGGACAGTTCTGGCGGCCAATCCAAGCCCCGCATCCCAAATACATTCAGGGGAACCTGCTGGCTTGTTTAAAATGTTCTTTTTCCTTCCCATTCTTTACTAAACGCCTATTATATTAATGTTTAAAATCCATTTAAGTTCATCATGGGTGGCTTTGTGAAAGGACAGCGGCTCCATCACTGTAATTAGATGATTTATTGCCCTCTCGTGGTGACACGCGCTAGCTAGAGAAGCTGTGATTTAAATTGGATGATCCTTCCAAGAGTGTTTGAGTGAGAAATAAAGGGAGAATTATTAATACTATTAGAGAGCAGCGGCGTGTTCGTGCAAGGGATACCCTGTGCTAGGAGAGGGATTAGCCAAAACTTGCTGGTTTTGCAGCTGAGCACAGTTTTCCCCCAGTGTAGGACCAGCATCACCCTCAGCCAGAGCTGGGAGCAGGGTGAGGTGCTGGCATAGCCACGGGCACGCTGCTAAAAACCAAATGTTAGCCCAAATCGCTGCGTTTAGAATTGGAAACGTGGGGAAATGCCATCTCCCCGCCCCCCCCCCCAACAGGAATTGCTGCTCCATCCCAGCCAAGTGTCCCATCTACCCCATAAATCGGGATATCTCCATCCTCCTTCCTTTTCAGAGGCTGCTGACCACAGGAAGAAGTGCAGGAGGTTAATTTTTTTTTTTTTTTTAATTTTGGTTCCTTTCTTCTCCCTGCTGATTAAAATATTTAAGCACTACCTGGGTTGACAGACCCTCTTTCCTACGAGCACGCAGCCCTCCTCATTCCCACTCTGGGGAGAGCTGGATGATTCCCAGAGCCATCCCACTGTAAGACAATTCACCAGCAGTGTAAGTGGATCCACATGAACATTTCTCACTGATTCAATTAAAACACCAGGCAGGCCTGAGCTGCAATAATTTGGTATAGAAACCAAGTATAGACCTAGCCTGGAGCTGTTATTTAAAAGCCTGGGTTAATACAGTGTAAACCCATGAGCACATCCTCTTACGATGGGGCTTAAATCTTTTAAGAGTGGCTTATATCAATCTAGTTTAAGTCAATTCCTCACCGAGTTAAGCTAAATTGAAAGAAGCACTCAGACCCCAAACACAGAGCTGGTGTTACCTAATCCCTCTGCACAGAGCCGTGGCTCTGGCCAGCACCTGCTGGGAGGGGACAGGGCACCAGGGAGCCTTGGCCAGGCCCCGGGGAGCACCAGGGCACAGAGTGTCACAGTTTGATCCCCACAGCTCCATCCAAACACAGCTGTCCCCTCTCAAAGGTCCCCTTTGCTGCAGAATCACGGTGTGGCCCTGTCCTCACAGCGTTTCCAGGTTACCATTCCTTCACAATGAGCTTCATCAAAAAAAATATAAATATCTGCCCGTCAAGTTTTGGAGAAAACCTATTTTTTTTTATGTTGGGCTCAATCAGAGCAATGGGAAAAGATTAAAAAAAAAAAATTGGTTTCCTGGCAGGAGGTAGAAGGGAGGTTTCAGAAACAGTGGATGGATGTCCTGTGACCACCAAAGGTGTGTGTGTGTAGATGAGAGCTTTAGAGTGGCAAAGGAAAAAATAAAGGAAAAAAGTTTTTCTCCTACTTGGGAGTAAGTCTGGAGGCCACAAAAAGTTTCAATGCCCAGTTGCATGATTTTTGTGTGATTTTGGGGTCAGCTGGCTGGCACAATGCCCAGGAGCTCCCACCAGGAGCAGTGTGAGCTGCACACAGGTAAAATTCTTTCAGGCCACTAAAGGAAATCGAGCCTAGATTTTGGGCAGGGCCATTAGGAAGTTCCTTGAGTGGGTCCCATGGGCCCGTGGCCCATCAGCCCCAGATATACCAGCAGCCTTCATCCCTGCCCTCCTCACCCCCCAGGTGAGCAGCACCTTCCCCAAATGTTGTGGCCTCCAAATTCTGTGTTTATTTGTGTCCAGCCACGCAGAGCCTATGCCCTCTGCATCCTTCATGGAAATGTGAAATCACCAAAATCCCTTGGAAGGTCCTCAGGAGAGCAAGCCCCTCTCTGAGGGTCTCTTTGGGAAGGACAAGAGCAGGTTTTTAATCCATTTCATAACCCCCCACCCTCTTCTGGGGAGTGGTGATTGTG
>WBMY01017137.1:0-12488 GCA_013397315.1 Donacobius atricapilla
GCTCCCTTCCCTTCCCTGGCCATACTCCAGCCCCTCAGAGTCTCCTTTGCCATGAGGGGAAAGTCAAAAAGTGGGAGAAAACATTAGGGGAAAAGAAGTGAAGGAAGTTTTGGGAAGGCTCTGCTGCAGAGCTTTCCCCTCCTGGATCTTCCTTTTCTCTCTTTCCAGCCCCTCCGGAATTCTCCAGCCCCTTCCCAACACCATTCCCTTCCCTGGATGTGTTCTAACTCCCAGGAGTAAAAGCTGGCCTCAGTTGTTCCCAAACCATCTGGTTTGGAGCCACTTTCTTTCTGTGTATATTCATTTTTAAGTGTTTTGAAGCTGTAATTTTATTGAAATCAAAGAGAATTTTGTTTTCCTTAATTGTGCTGGAGAAGCTTCCGAATTAAAGCTGGGACTGATGGATTTCTGATGTTCCTCTGTCTCCAGAAATGGAAATGTTGAGGAAAGCAGTCAGTGTTACCCTCGTGCTAAAGCTGAAAGATTTTCTCATCCTGTGCAGATTTTGCACATCGCTGGTGGATAAATATGAGCTTTGTGCTCTGAGTCATTCCGGGGGGAGCTGCAGGGGAAGGGAGTCCTGATAATGCCTCGCTGCCTGTTCCATGGAATCCCAGAAGTTCGGAAAAGAGCTCTGGGACTGTCCAGTCCCACTGTCCAACCATTTCTGATTGAGGTCCTGAGCCCTGGCCGGTGCAGAGCCAGCAGGGAATGATGCAGGAGAGCTGCTGGTCGAGAGGCAGGCAGGGAATCCCAGAATATGCAGGGTGGGAAGGGACCCACAGCATCACTGGTCTGCCTCCTGGCCCTGCACACGCACCCCAACAATCCCAGTGCCCGAGAATCCCAGAATCCCAGAACAGCTTGGNGACCCTTCAAAGGATGAGGAGTCCCCAGGTTTTCTGGGAATGCTCAGTGAGGTTGAAAAGGAGCTGTAAAAATACCACCTGTATTTGATAATTCCCCTTTTTTTATCACATCTCCAGGACTGGGTGCAGAACTGGAACTCGAGTTCAGGGGGGGATTTCCCTCTGCCCAAAACACTGATGGCGAAGCTGCTTTGCCTCTGCTTCCCCACTTAACCCAAACCATGTGGTGCTGCTGCTTGAAGAGATTCTTGGAATCCTTTCCTCCCTTGGATTGGCTCAGTGCAGGACACAGGGCAGCACGGGACTGGTTTTCCCACTTTGTGTGGAGCCATTTCCTCCTTCTGGGAGTTGATTCGGTGGGATTTGTGGTGCTTTGTAAGAGCAGAAGCAAGTTGGCAATTTCGTGTTCTCACCCAGGCCACAGCTTGTCATTTTTTGGGTTCATTTTTCAGGTTACTGGCCCAAATCCAGCCTGGGCTCAGCAGCCTGTTTGTCTTGCCCACGTGTCTATTCAGGAGTGCTGGAAATCAGAGCCCAGGTCTCCAGAGCTGCTAATTAATGCACCTCCATTAATTGGCTCTTCTTTCAGGTGTTGGACTTCAACCAGCTCATTTGAAATGAGAAAATGACACCGTGTGTGAAGCATTCCTGTGCCACAAATGGCCATCACGTGCTTATTCCATTCATTAAATGTAATGTTGGGATTTATTAATTGATTGGCTGCGCTGGAAATTACTGTGAGGAGGACTCTGGAATCAGACATTGCTTTTGGCTTATTTGCTGGGGTTTTGTTTTGTGGTGGGCAAACTATGCCCGGGAGTCTTGCAACACAACAGCTTTGTCTGGAAATGGCTCCTCCAATTCCTAAAGCTGAAGTTTAATCTGCATTATGGATGTTGGGAAGGAATTTTGGAGCAATTGTCTGTCAGTGCCCAGCAGGGAGAGGAGGAACTGTCTGCAGGAGAAGGAATATTCTCATTACCCCTTCATACCTGCTCATTTAAGATAAAGGCATTTAAGAGTCTGGTTTCGATTAGAGACATTTGGTATTTTAAGAAAATGTTTTCCTGGATGTATCAGCCCTGTCAAGCTTCATGTTCAGAGCTGGATATTCCCAGTTCTGAGCATAATTCAGCCCCGTTCCTTTGTCACCTCTGCCCTTCCCGCCCACTCACCACCCCCAAGGTTTAGGTGGGCACTGCAGAAGATGAATAAACGCAAATTATCTGCACGAGGAGGAATTCAGGGCTCTCCAGTTCCGTGGGGAGAGCGGGCACGCAAGTGCGTGGGCAGGAATGAGTCCGGGGACAAAAGAACCTGTTAAATCCTTAATGCCTGCTTCCTGCTACTATGAAAACTATTGAAGACATTTAAGAAAAACTCTTTTATTTTTATTTTTCCCCCCATGACTAAGTCTGTAAAGCTGCTGTGCTGAGCTGGGGTTAAATCCCCTGGCTCTGGGAGCGTGTGAGTCCAGCTTGAAGGGCCATCCAGCCTTTGTGGGGTCACCTCACCTCCGAGGAGGAGCATTTGGCCCTTCCACACCTTCCCATCCGGCAGGACCAGGGCTACTCGTGGATTTTTCACCGTGGGCTTCCCCCATGTCCTGTTGTTGTAGCACGTTCCACCTGTGGCTGTGGAAGTTCAGGTACTCGGCAAGTTTTTGGTGACTCCTGGGTGTGCGTTGGGCTTGGGGTGGGAGCTGCAGCCCCCCCTGGGACCCCTCCTGCAGTGCCCTCCTTCCATCCCACCCGGATCCCGGCTGGATCCCCTGGCTGGGATGGGATCCAGGCTGGATCTCCTGGCTGGGATGGGATCCAGGCTGGATCTCCTGGCTGGGATGGGATCCAGGCTCTGTCCCCTGGCTGGGATGGGATCCAGGCTGGATCCCCTGGCTGGGATGGGATCCAGGCTGGATCCCCTGGCTGGGATGGGATCCAGGCTCTGTCCCCTGGCTGGGATGGGATCCAGGCTGGATCTCCTGGCTGGGATGGGATCCAGGCTGTATCTCCTGGCTGGGATGGGATCCAGGGAAGCAAAAGGAGCTCAGCTGCTGTTGGGGAGAGGTTCTGGATCCCTAAAAGGGGTGAAACAGCGGAGCAAGGTGTCCCTCCCCTGTCACCCGATACACAAAATCTGACAGCAGCTGGTTCTGGAGCAGAACCAAAGGCTCCAAACGTTCCACTGTAACAGTTTCCTGAGAAGCTCCGTCTGAAGTGAGCGAGAAAGGCCAGGGGGCTTTGCTGGGTGCAAGGCAGGGAAGGTTCTGTTGGGGTATTCCTGACTCTGCCAGCCCACCTTGGAGACTTCACACCCCATTCCCTAATGGGCAGGCAAAACCAGTCACAGAGGGACAATGGTGGGGAGAAGGGACTCTGGTGGTGCCGGGGTGGATTTCCAGTCGTTGGGAATTTGACCTTCAGGAATCTTTGTTGTATCCATTGATGCAGCTCCGAGGAGAATTTGAACATTAAAGGTAAATATGCGGGTTTTTTTCCCTCCGAATTCCCTCCATGTCCAGCCAATTTCCCTTCACTCAAGAACAACAGAAGTGGTTTCAGAGTATCCCATTCCCAGCTGGGTTTGGAAAGCCTTCCTAAACCCACAGGTTTCCAAGAGCCAGATTTCTGACGGGAGAAAAGCCCCAGGAAAGCCCCACCTGCAGCTCTGGTTCATCTTACCCTGCTATTTTCATCCTGCTGTACCAAAAGGTGGCAGCAATATCCCCTCCTAAGACATTTTATGTCTTTTACATCAATATAATGTTTAATTGCAATAATGAGCCGTTTTATTTCTAGCCTGAGCTGGAGCAAACCCAACTTTTCATCACTACATCGAATGTGCCTGAAAATTCTGCTGCCAAGTTTCTGGTCTAGCCCAAAAAGTTTGGGTTTCCTTTGGCTGCACAGGGTGTTGGACAAAGCAGTAACAACCAGAATTCAGTGTTTAAGCTGGTATTCTGCCCATCACCGCCGATATTTCTGGAGAATAAAACGCAGTGAAAAATACATATTAAAAAAAAAAATTCAACTTTAGGTTCCTTCCTAAACCTGTTCCTGCCAAGGGATCGAGGCTGAAAGTCAAAGCTTTACCTTTATCCCTCAATTTTACTAAGCACAACATGTAGAGCTACAGCAGGTGTAATATTCTGGTGTTTTTGGAGGGGGGTTGGTTTTTTTAAATTTTTTTTTATTTATTTGTTTTGTTTTTGTTAGGATTAAATGTGCGAGAGGATATTTTTGTTTGAATTTAGATGTTTATTAATTTTTATTTATGTTACAGTTTTATATACTGAGTTTTATAGTATTTTGAGTTAATAAATTAAAAATGGAGTCGTATTTTTAATAAGGTTTTTAAAGGATAAATTGTTTAATTGGGAAGTAGTTAAATTATTTTTACTTTTAATAATTAACTATTCGTGGTTTGTAATATGGTATTTTTTATTTAATTACAAAATATTGCTTAGATTTATGGAGAAAAAAGTGAAAAAGAAGGATTAGTTATTGTTTTAAAATAATTATTCTGTTTTATATATATATTATTAGCAATATATATAGGAATATATATAGGAACATATATAGTAATATATATGTACATAGTAATATAAATATAGTAATGTATAAATATAGGAATATATATATTACTTTATATATTATTACTTTAAATATATATTACTTTAAATTTTAAGGTTTGTACTGTGTGATATATATTTTTATTTAAATTATACATTTATAATTTTAGTTTTATTGTTTACTTTTGGAAGCTTATTTCACGGTTTAAGGTTAAATGTAGTGTTTTCTTGGGGGTTAGTGCTTGTTAGCACGCAAAATCTAAAATTTTCAGTGACTAGGGTTCCAACAATATTCCAATCTTTTTTTAAGGATGAGCTTCCAAGTTCATCATTTTAACAGAGCCTGGGCTTGTTCTCCATTTGGGATAAATGCGTCCTTTTATGAATTTTGAGTTCTATCACCTTTTAATTCCATGCTCCCTCATCTGGACACTGAATTAACTGCTGAGAACACGAGGTTCTGATCTGCTCCTCTATTGCTCATCATGATTATAGGCAGGGATGGCAGAGCTGCCATTAGTTATTATTCTCCACACTCCCAATTAGAATATTCTGTTTTCTGCCTGTAACTCTGTCAGGCTGAGCTGCTCAGGCTGAATTTTTTCATTTTTTTTTGCTCACAAGTGAACTCCAATTCTCACTTGAAATATAATGGAAATAAAAGTCCCCCAACTTTTGGGGGGCCACGCAAAATATTAGACATGGAATATTAATGTTTTCCTATTTCTTCCTAATTTTTGCTTCTTGTCTCGTAGGCAGTTTTAGATCTAGGACAGAACTTAAAGCAGTTTATTTAGAGTTCTGGGGTTTTTTAAGTAATCTCTATAGAGATGTTGTAAAAGGCTGGGATAGACTAATGATTCTGTCCTTTTTTACGGCAGGGTTTGAGAGATTCGGGAAAATGCAGGTCTGAACCCGCACAGAAGAGTCAGAGGGAAAAATATTAACATTTGATAAGTGTTCAGAGCATCAGAAATGACCTGATTGAATCAAGTTTCTGGGGCTTGGAGCAGCCTGGTCTGTGCCCGTGGCAGGGGTGGAATGAGAGGCGCTTTAAGGTCCCTTCCAACCCGAACCATCCCGGGATTCTGGGATTTGGGGATTCTGTGAACTACCCACGGCTTTTCAGATCTGCAGCACAAGGACGGGCTCTGCTGCTGCAGGGAGTTTTGGAATGGTATTTTTCTCCTCTGTAAGGCAAAGGCAGAAGGTGTTTTCAGTCCCTCCTTGTCACTGCTGGACACGGGATCAGAGCACACGGCTCCAGAGTTTGTCAGGAGGCTGAAACTGAACTTTATGAACAATTTGAGCTCTTTATATCCTGGGTCACTAGAGCTGAACTGACTGGTGTTAGCAGTAACAGCCATTCAATCACATTGACCAGCGCAGAGACATCAAATGGTCTCCACCTCCACAGAGGAATGAAAACAAGATAGAGTTAGCAAAAACTTCTCTCTGTTATTTACAGAAAGTTCCATGAGAACTGGGTGTTAGAAATCAAAAGATCTCAGGCTGAAAAACCAGGGCTACACCTCCTGTGTGCCTGGGGTTTGTGAAAGGACTCCCACAGAGCTGCTGGCACGTGGAATATTGGGGTGAAGTGAGAATTGCAGGTGTTTCTCACCCTGGGCAGAACAGGGACGGCTCCATTCTGTGGACTCGACATTTCTGACCCTGAATTTCAGCTCACTGACCACTGCCGGCTCCTTGCCCAAGGGAAAGCTGCCAACAGTTTCTCTTTCCAAAACATCTCTCTGCGTGTCTCAGCACAGGCTCAGCAAACAGTGTTCCCTTTGCCAGAACAACTGTCCCAGGGGTTGTTTCCTATTCCTGAACCCATGGAGAGCAGTGTCAGTGCCATGGAGCAAGAACAGACCTTTTTCCACAGCGTGTTCTAAAAGAAACTGCTGGGATTGTAACTAAAGCCGCCTTTCTCTGCTGACAGCTCCATGGAGTCAATCCATTCCGTGTCCTGCCATGACACTGCTCATCCCTGATTCCCTCCTGGCTCTGTGGGAGGTTGGCAGTGCCCGGGCATCCCCAAATTCCTGTCCTGTCCCTGGAGCTACTGGAGCAGACCTGGCTCCAGGCGTCCCCGCAGGGAGAGCAGGGGGAGGAACAGGGGGGACTTTTTGGCGTCTGGGTGTCTGTTCTGAGCCATCGCACCTCGCTGGCAAGATCCCGAGTTGTTCTGGAAATGCTTCCTTCGCAAATTGCCAGTGGAAGGGAATGACCCTCTCCAATGGAGCAACATTAGAAATACAGAAATGGGGCTTTCACGTGTTCCAGGGCAGTCCCGTCAGGAAGATGAGGAGTCGTCATTTTCAGGATTTTTCCACAGATTGTGTGTTCTGCTCCTGGATGGTGAGAACATCACAGAGTCATCGTTTCATCAGGTACATAAGGAGAGGTCTCCCAGAGACTTTACAGGAAGGAGCACAACTCACTTAAATATGCAGAGCTAAAGCCACGAATATTTGTTCTTCTCAGCTCAGCTCCCCATATACTCTGGTTAAATATTCCAAGAAATCAGGTTGGACGCGTGGTTCCTCCTTCACTGATCTGTTGTTTCTGGATCAGTTTCTCCACTGGGATGGGAGTAGTGGAAATCTACTGCAGGGAACTGAGGAGTTTCCTGTCGTCCCCTGCCATGAAATTCCAAGTGCTGTGTTGCAGCCTATGGTAATGGGATTATAGAGCCGAGGGAAAGGCAATAAAATCAGCAGCCTCATCAAAGCATCCCTGTAAAATCCCAAGGGGAAGCAGCAAGCTGGAGATGAAGTTGAGCTGTGTCTGCCTAGTTTTTATTTATTTATCTATTCATTTATTTATTCTTTTAACCTCTTAACAAAACCAGCAAATTCTTCTTAGCACTGGGATTTAAAAGCTCTGCATCTGACTCTTCTAAAGACACCCTTTGCCCTACTCCTTGAAGGTAAAAACCAAATAAAATGTGTAGTATTACTAGTTAAGCTAAAGAACAAAAGAAATCTCAATGAGATCCTGTATTTTAGAGGAGCTGGAATTTCATTTTAGCTTGCAGGGTTGTCTTTTTTGCTCACTCAAGGCTTTGTTTTCTCTAAAGAACTATTTCATGATAATCGTAACTTATCAAAAAATACGTTTCAAGCAACCTTTTCATGAGTGCTCACTGATAAAACTGCAAATATTTAAAAGCGTCTGGGAAATTAACACCGACCAGGAGCTTTCTGGGCTGTTTGTCTATTCTGAGACTGGAAAATCTTTCCGTTCATTGCTATGTAGAGGTTGGATCTTCAGTACTGGGATGTCCCGGCACTCCCAGCACACTTCCAGTGCTCCTTCTGCCTGCGGCTTTGCTGTTCGCAGTCCCGGGGGGATGATTGCAGCCCTGGTGGAAGTGTTCCAGGATTGATGGAATTTCCAGGAGGCACTGGTGCCTTTCCCTGCTTGGGTGAAACAGCAGCAGCCTCCCATAAAGTTTGTAATTGGCTTTTAGAGAGCGTTTCCCATCATTCCATCAGTTGCAGGCTAAAGAAACTCGGCATCAGCACTTATGGCAGCTAAGGAGATTGATTAACATTCATAAGGAAAGCGGAGGAGCTTAAAATAAGGAATAAAACAAGCGCTTAATCCTTTGGCCCAGATGGTTTTTGGCACAGCAGATAAAAATGTGGATCTTCCCTAAAAACTGAACCCTCCCATCTCCCTTCAGCAAGGGAATCTGACACAATTCCAGCCACAGATCCGCTCCGGCTTTTTGGGATGTGCCTCAATATTTTGGACCTTCTCAGCAGCCTGGTGAGCACCGGGAGCTGCTGGAGGGAGATGTCTGTGGTCAGTGTCTGGGGATATCCCCGTGATCGCCCCTGGATCCTTCATTCCAAGCTCCACATCTTCCAGAGGGATCCCTGTGCCCACACAGGGCTGTTCTTGCCCAGTTCCTGAGGTGATTTGGGATTTGCTCTGCTCAGTCCTGTGCTCCAGGGTGTCACGGTAGGACATGAAATGGATTGACTCCATGGAGCTGTCAGCAGAGAATTCAGGCTTTAGTTCCAATCCCAGCAGTTCCTTTTAGAACAGGCTGTGGAAAAAGGTCTGTTCTTGCTCCATGGCACTGACACTGCTCTCCATGGGTTCAGGAATAGGAAACAACCCCTGGGACAGTTGTTCTGGCAAAGGGAACACTGTTTGCTGAGCCTGTGCTGAGACACGCAGAGAGATGTTTTGGAAAGAGAAACTGTTGGCAGCTTTCCCTTGGGCAAGGAGCCGGCAATGGTCAGCGAGCTGAAATTCAGGCTCAGGAATGTCAAAGCCACACCAGTGGAAGCCACAGTTGGAGCAGGCTGGAGTTGATAAACCCTTGGAGCACATCCGTGCCTGCCTCGGGAGCCAGGGATCATCCACTCTTCCCAATGAAAAACCCTCTGGAAGGCCCTGGCTCCCCTGCAGCTCCGCTTCCTGCAGATCTTTCCTCTGGGAAAGAGGCATTTCACAGCTTGTTAAATATAGAGGGTACCTACAAATGTAGCCCAGTTACCTCTCACTGGAGGTGCTTCCAACCAAGAGGAAGTGACAACCGAGCCTTCACACTCTTTAATTATAGCAGCCTTTACATAACAGTGTCAGATAAATGTGTTTTAGGATAGGTGGCACCTCGCTTCCTCCAGAAGAACTGTCAAATTAGACCAGACTAATTTATTACTTGAAATTCCAAGGATTAAAGCACTCTGTCCACCCAGTCTGTTTGAATAAAACCTGAAAATTCAGTGAATCCTCTGTGCCAGGATATATCCCAACAGCACAATCCTCCTTCCTATTGAAACAGAGATACATCCCTATTCCTCTGGTGGCTTCAAGGACTTCCAAGTCCCACACATTCTGCTGGAAAACAGGGTTAGAGGGGATCTCGGGAGGTTCTCGTGGCCGTGCCTCCACCCAAGGCAGAAACTGCTCTCACTGCACCCGATTCTTACCTAATCTTTATTATAAAACAGAGGAGGAGGGAGAGAGGCAGAGAAATTGCTTTCGAGCGAGGAGGGGCAAGGAGTGGGGCTGTGCCAAGTAATTTAGGGGAGTGAGGAGCTGGCCTCCTTCCCACGGGTGGAAGCAAGGTGGATTGCTGGAAGTTGCTGACGGTCCTTTCCCTTTCTGTTAATGAAAGCCATCTTCTGCCGAGGTCAACGAGAGCAGCTTTCCATCGGGGAGAGCAATTTTCCTCAGCAGGCCCCGGAATGCAGGCGGGGGAAGATGGAACCCAAAGTTGGCGTTTCATGGGGGGGATGCTGATGGAGGCTGTGGGTTTTGGAGCCCTCTGTGTGCTGGAAGGAGTGGATCCATATCCAAGCCTGCTCTTAATGCAACCACTAATGCTCTTTGTTAATGTGCCCTTGCCTTCTGGGGGAGTTTGGCCTCATTATCCCTCAGTGATGTCAGGAATCCAGGACCCGATGTGAGAGCAGGGAGAGGCCATCAAGGACTCGGCTGCGTTGGGCTTGGGGTTTTGCTGCTTCGGGGTTAATACTCCTGTCGCTCCCCCACAGCAGCCAGAGGAGAGGCCGTGCTGCTGCTCCACGCGGCCAACTCCCAGGTGGAAGTGGAATTTGTCGGAGTCGGGAGAAGGGAGAAGTTGCTGACTCCCATCCCGGCTTGGCGCAGTGCGGTGCCGAGGCGTTCCCTCGCCTCGGCAATCTGGATCCTGCGCATTTATTTATTCCAGCAGCACTTCAGTGTGCTTATGCAAATAGTTCATTGCTCCAGCTCCTCAAAGAACCACACAAGTGCTGGCATTTGATTGAGGAATCATTAGATCGGGCTGGAAATAAAATTTTCTCTGGTTCTGTATTCACGCCCTCGGAAAAAACAAACCCCAGTGTTCCCACATTTGGGTAGCTCAGGACTGACTAAATAATGGATATTTTGGGATAGATGGATACACGTCTCAGAGAGATTTCCTTTGTACTCTAATTAAAAATAAAGAGGATGTGAATAATCTCTAATAGCAGCAGAGTATTTGGAGGAAGGCAAGTATTTTGGAGGACTGTGGATACTCAGAGTGTTCTGACTTCCTTCTTTTTCCCCCACCTCCAACCTGGAGATATTTTGGTCTGGCTTATCTCCTCAATGACTTGTTGGGCATTAAAAGTTTTGGCTGACTCGTGGTCTTTGTTTACATCTCCTTCAAAGTCTCCTGTGCCCTTGAAAACGGGGAGTTGTGGGCTCCGATTAACATCATCAGTGAATGTTGTTAAAAAAATGAATAATGCAGCAAGTGAAGCCATTCAAAAAATGCCAATTTTTAAAGGTTACACTTGAACGAGGCTCGTTTCAGCTCTTCAGCCATTCCATGTTTGCAGCAGGTTGTTCCTGTAGTGTTGGCCTGTGGCCTGGACAGTGGAATTCCCTGCTGGATAATATCAGCTCCAATCAGCCCCCCGTTCCCTCAGCATATTTATTGTATTTCTATTTTTACATATTACTTAATATATTTATGTATTACTTCCCAGTCCACTTAAAAGAGCTGTGTGTCTTCCTCCCTCACCTCGGTGTGTGTTTCTTGGATAAATTGCCTCATAGTATTCAAAACAGCCTTTGATTTAGAATTCCTCTATATCACAGGGATTTCTATTTTTACAGCATCTTTTAGGAGCCTTTTGAGTCATTAAATATATATTTTCAATAACCTCTGTGTCTTAAAAGGACAGTGTGAAATGTAAAGGCTGGAAATCAAATAGTGATTCCCCTGACTTCTGAATTAAGTTGTTTTATTACAAATCTATGTGAAGTTCACTTTTTTCCCCTTCATCTTGTGATTTCACAGCCCTTTTTTTTTTTAATTTTGAGCTGACCAATGATTCTTGTAGTTGATTCTTTCAGTCTGGAACATCATAGGTCTTCAAGAACTCTGTAGAACAGGCTGCAAAAATTAAAGTTTTATGATCATTTTTAAGACTGTCTTAGAAGCTGAGATCCTCCTCCACGAGAATTAGTAAATTGGGAATAAGATTTAGCATAACTTTGGGGAAATCTTCAATTGAATTTGTAAGAACTGTGAATATGGGAATATTCACAAGAATAACACCTTTGGCTTTGCTTCAGGCATGTGTTGGACAATTCCCATGGGATCTGTGGTAACTTTGCAGAATTGAAGAAAGCTTTTGGAAGGAAGAGTAGATGAAGCAAATGGGAAACACAAATAGGAAGTGTTTGTGAAACTGCAGTGTTGTTGAAGATGAGATTTTAAATGATTGTTTTAATAACGATAGGAAGTAAATTTTAAATTAGTTCTGTCATGAGTGTTTAATTATTTATTGACTTTTTAATCACATAGTGTAACACCAGAAGTTTAATTTGTAGAACTCCGGGAGGAACCTGTTTAGAGGTTTTGTTTCTTAATTTAGTTGTAAATCAGGTTCAAACTTCTGTTGTTCTAATTCTTGGTGCTTAGGATTTGGTTTTCTTGTTTCCAGATACCGTGTGTGTGTGTGTTTTCTGATAATTCTTAGTGTTCGTCTTAGTGTCTTCAGGGTTTAATTGTTTCCAAATATTGTTGGGGGAGCGGATGAATGGTTTTCCTTGGAAACCACCCGCTGTTCTCTGGAATCTTGAAGAAGAAGGGCTGCATTTTATTGGAAATAAATCACAGAATTGGGCTGGAAGGGACCTCTGGAGACCATCCAGTCCAACCAGGGTCACCTGGAGCAGGTGACACAGGAATGTGTCCAGGTGTTGGGATGACTCTGGCAGCAGTCCCAGTGCTCTGCCACCCTCATGGAAAGATGGTTTTCCTCATGTTGAGCTGGAACTTGCGCTTTATTTTATGGCCATTGCTCCTCAACCTGTCACTGACACAACTGAACGGAGCCTGGCACCGGCATACTTCGGAGATATTTCTATGCATTAATGAGATCTCCCCTCCGTCTTCTCCAGACTATACGGCGTTGTTTGATCGTAAACCAGCTTTATTATAAATAACCAAGGCACCGCTACCGCGCCGGCCGCCGCCATCAGCCCGTGAGGCGCCGTGAGGCGCCGTGAGGCGGCGCCCGCGCGCAGCGCGGCTCGCGCCC
>WBMY01017137.1:12547-55848 GCA_013397315.1 Donacobius atricapilla
GGGGAGGCGGCGCCGCCGCAGCGCTCAGGGAGCTCGGCCCCGCCGCCTCACCGCGCTGCACCGCCGCGCTCCCCGGCCCCGCACCGGCCCCCGCAGCGGCTCTCCATGTACGACAACTTGTACCTGCATGGGTTTGAAGACTCGGAGGCGGTGAGTGCCCGCGGGAGCGGGGCGGGGGCCGCGCAGAGCCGCACGGGCGGGCTGCGTGTCTGCGCTGCGGGCGAGGCGCCGGGGGGTGACCCTGTGCTGCCCCGAAGATGCCAGGACGGGCTGCTGTGGTTCCCTCGGGGATTATCCCAGCCCGGCGTCCCTCGCAGAATGGTTCTCCGGCAGCACGGAGCCCCCCGTGCCGTGGCCGGACGCCCCGGTGTAGGAGCGCTCCCCGCCGGGGTCCCCGTGGGTGTTTTTCGCCGCCCGGGAGAATGGCCGGGCTGGCCGCGGCCGTGGACACGCCGCTCCATATTAAACAGGGATCCGTTACATAAGGCGTTGTGGACAGCTCGTAAAATACACAGATAACAACATAATATAGAGTGTACGTCAATGCAGACGTATGTATGGCATGATGTGGTGTCCTCGGGAGAATGGATGGGTCCTGTAGGGCTTCGGATGAGGAAATTTTTCCTGCCTCTGTCAGTGTTGGTCTGGAAGTGCAGTCGCCCTTAAGTGTTGCCTCACTTGTTTTAGCATCCCCTTATTTCAGGGAGAGAGGAACAGCAACTGTGCAAAATTGACATGAATGCAGTGCACCATGTTGGGAGGAAATACTGTATACTGGAATCCTTCCGAACTGGGTATTTGAATTATTTCAAAGCTGTGCTGCTTAGAAGCCTGGAATGGTTTGGCTTGGAAGGGTTTAAAGCTCATCTGATGGGGTTGCTCCATGCCCCATCCAGCCTGGCCTTGGACACTTCCAGGGATGAGGAAACGCTTTGGGTCAGTTCAGAAATCCATGCCCTTTCGATATGTGTGCGTTAACTTCTCCTTTGGGTTCTCTAGTTGCTGCTGCTGCTCACAAGCTGCCAGGGCAAGTGCAGATGAGTGTGTTGGTTCCTCCAGGGATGTGTTTAGAATCCGACTGGATCTTTCTGCAAACAAGGCAAAGCGTGACTCCTTGGGAGCTGTTCTCCATCCCGAGTCTGTCTTGGGCTGGTTTAATGTCTCAGCAAAGTCTAACGATGCTCTTAAGAAGACAACTTGAAAGTGCAGTATTAGGGCTGAGAAAACTGAATGTGTCACTTACAGAAGTTCATCAGAGAATGCAGGTAAATGTGTGGTGGATTTAAAGGTGCTTCTGAGATGTCAAGGTAGGACACGGAATAGATTGGCTCCATGGAGCTGTCAGAAGAGAAAGAAGGCTTTAGTTCCAATCCCAGCAGGTCCTTTTAGAACACGCTGTGTAAAAAGGTCTGTTCTTGCTCCATGGCACTGACACTGCTCTCCATTGGGTCAGGAATAGGAAACAACCCCTGGGACAGTTGTTCTGGCAAAGGGAACACTGTTTGCTGAGCCTGTGCTGAGACACGCAGAGAGATGTTTTGGAAAGAGAAACTGTTGGCAGCTTTCCCTTGGGCAAGGAGCCGGCAATGGTCAGCGAGCTGAAATTCAGGCTCAGAAATGTCGAGCCCACATCTGAGATGCTCAACTCCGTGCATTCCCAGGGGACTGGAAGGGACCTCTGGCGATCACCCAGCCCAACCCCTGCCAAGGCAGGGTCACCTGGGGCTGGTGGCAGGAACGCAGCCCGGAGGGTCTGGAATGTCTCTGGAGAAGGAGACCCCACGCCCTCCCTGGGCAGAGTTCCAGTGCTTGGCCACCCTCCGTGGAGAGAAGCTCTTCATCACACTGAGGTGGAATTTCTTGTGGTTTAGTTCATGTTTCAGTAAACCCTGGTGACCTCTTCTTTGGGAAAAGCAGCTTTAATGGCAGCAGANAAAAGTGCAGTATTAGGGCCGAGAAAACTGAGTTGCTGGAGAGTGGTTGGTGTAGAAGAAATGTGTTACTTACAGAAGTTCATCAGAGAATGCAGGTAAATGTGTGGTGGATTTAAAGGTGCTTCTGAGATGTCAAGGTAGGACACGGAATAGATTGGCTCCATGGAGCTGTCAGAAGAGAAAGAAGGCTTTAGTTCCAATCCCAGCAGTTCCTTTTAGAACACGCTGTGTAAAAAGGTCTGTTCTTGCTCCATGGCACTGACACTGCTCTCCATTGGGTCAGGAATAGGAAACAACCCCTGGGACAGTTGTTCTGGCAAAGGGAACACTGTTTGCTGAGCCTGTGCTGAGAAACGCAGAGAGATGTTTTGGAAAGAGAAACTGTTGGCAGCTTTCCCTTGGGCAAGGAGCCGGCAATGGTCAGCGAGCTGAAATTCAGGCTCAGAAATGTCGAGCCCACATCTGAGATGCTCAACTCCGTGCATTCCCAGGGGACTGGAAGGGACCTCTGGCGATCACCCAGCCCAACCCCTGCCAAGGCAGGGTCACCTGGGGCTGGTGGCAGGAACGCAGCCCGGAGGGTCTGGAATGTCTCTGGAGAAGGAGACCCCACGCCCTCCCTGGGCAGAGTTCCAGTGCTTGGCCACCCTCCGTGGAGAGAAGCTCTTCATCACGCTGAGGTGGAATTTCTTGTGGTTTAGTTCATGTTTCAGTAAACCCTGGTGATCTCTTCTTTGGGAAAAGCGGCTTTAATGGCAGCAGAGACCTACCTACCTGTTGTACAAACATCTGGGTTAGGATTTGTGCTGGAAGAAATGTGTTTATAGATCCGAGCAACTTCAGATGTCCACTTTGAAGGATTGGGATGAAGTCATTCGCAGATTCCTTTATACTCTCTTAAGCAGTTTATGATAATGCAATTCTACAGCTTTTTAAATTTTACAGTCTCTCTGTAATTGAGAATGCTTTTGATGGACCTAATTTCCTGAATCACAGGAATATGTGAGAACCTGCCTCTCCTTAATAAAAACACCCCAAACCCTGAAAGCAATCTGGATCTCCCAGCTGTATGGAAAAACCAGAGGCCATAAACCCCAAAGGCTCGGTCACAAAGCAGTTAAAACTCCCCGAGTGTCTGTTTGCTTTGTGCTCCTGAACCACTCGCTTAAAACATTAAACCGCATTATTTTAGCTCCTGACTCGGGGATTGGGAATGCCTGCTGAGACAACCTCCTGGCAAACAGCTAGTGGGGATGGGTCACACGCGTGCCACTTTCTGGCCAGGGAGAAGCAAGGCAGGGGATTGAGAGCGTGGAAAACAAAGCGTGGTGGAATTCCGGTTCCCTGCGGCGAAGAGCAAATAACGGTGAGCGTGCAGCGATGAGAGCAGGGCCTGTGCATCGCTCTGGGTTAGGATCTGCAGGGCTCGGCGCAGAGCTTGGATGCTCCTGCCTTCCCCCGAAGCCCCGGGAGATGGAAGGGAGGGCTGGTGCTGATTGCAGCGCTTCCAGCTCGGAATAAACCTCAGCCACATGAGTCACCGGCTGCCTGAAGTGGGCATTTGCCCTCCTAAAACCCAGACAGCCCTGCCTGCACAGTGCAGCTTGAATCTGCATGAAAGGCAGAAGTGAAGGGGCACTGAGTGGCACTTATCCCCACTTACACTCGCTTTTGGAAAGGCACTATGAAATTCATACCCGATTTCTCCCGATTCATTGTTCAGAGAACGCCAGGAGAAGCGTGCAGGGGAAATTTTCCTGTTAAAACCAGCAACAAACGTATTTTTTTAACAGCAAACAGATATTTCCGTGATTTTTGTAACAGCAGCTCTTATTATAATGTGTTTCTGTGTGTACATATATATAAAACATGGAAGAATACCATTTTTATTGATGGATATATAAAGAAATGAGTGTGTGCATGGTATTACAGTCCATTACCAGCTGTGATGATTAATGTGAAGTAGATGATGCAGTAGCTGGCGTGAGGCTTTTTGGAGGAGGAAAATTACACTGCTGAAGCTGAGAAAAGCTCCCAGTGATTGTAGATAAAAAGTCATTTCCACTTTTTAGGAAAAGAGGTGCAGGGATATGGAAGTGAACAAGTTCTGCTCTTGGCAGGAGCACAGAAAGATGGGAGAGTGCATCACCATGGGGAGAGACATCTTCCCACTGAAGATTTTTGCCTTGATTGTTGTCCTGCCTTGTGATTTTTTGATTTTTAGGCCTTTTTAAAAATTCTTTGGGCAGTTCTAACCAGGGTCGCCCTTCTGGGAATTAAAGCTTGTTTGCCTTGTAGGGAAATATTTCACATTCTTGATCACAAGAGGATATAAAAGCCCATTAGCACAGGGGCTTAAGGCAGTGAGATCCGCTGGGTAAGCAAATAAGAAATGATTCTTGTTTTACCTTTCACAGTTGGGAACTGATTGTGGTGAGGAGAGATTGGAATGCTGCCCCATAGGCCAGTCCAGAGTTGCTCTTTGAATTCGGGAAAGGCTCCATCTTTTTCAGAAACAAACTTCAATGAAACCTTCCCACGGGAAATCACTTTTTCCTTCTGCAAAATGACATTTCCATTAAGGCAGCGCGTCATTAAAAAATTATCTACAGGAGTTAGCAACAACTACCCCGTGATACAGAGTCCAGGAATGGAAGCTGGCTCAGCTCAGCGTTTCACACTTGCAGAACTGTCAGAACTGCCCCCTGTGGGTTGGTTGCTTACATTTATCCCTTCGGGAGAGCACCTGAGCACGTGAAACGCTTTCCTCACCTCTCGGGTGGCAGCTTTAAGTCTTGTCAGCGTGCGAGAGGCTTTATCTGGGGTACCTCCGTGCCTTATCAGGGGGAGCTGCCTGGGCTGGGGAAGCTCTGCTGGGCTCTGCAGTGGGGCACGGAGCAAGCAGGGGGATGGTGTGGGGCAGTGAGGGGCCAGGGATAGGGACAGGGACAGCCCCAGGGACAGGGACAGCCCCAGGAAACAGGGACAGNAGCAGGGGACAGCCCCAGGAGCCGGGGACAGCTCCAGGGGACAGGGACAGCTCCAGGGGACAGGGACAGCTCCAGGAGCCAGAGACAGCCCCAGGGGACAGGGACAGCCCCAGGGGACAGGGACAGCCCCAGGAGCCAGGGACAGCTCCAGGGGACAGGGACAGCCCCAGGGGCCAGGGACAGCCCCAGGAGCCGGTGCCTTTTCCCAGCAGGAAGTGTCAGCCCCCTGCCTTTTTCCTTGGTCATCCAGTGCTCCCCAGGCAGGGCAGCTCTGCCTCCTCCTGTCCCAGCCTCTCCTCCTCCTGTCCCATTTCTCTCATGCCTTCGTCTTCCGCCTGGGATTTTGGTAGGGAAGTTCCTACTGAAATGTTGGATTTCCGTGTGGTGCCTCTGACCCCTAAAGGAGATGGAAAGCTGGCTTTGCTTGCCCTGTGAATCCCTGCTGTAGTAGATTTTTTTTACTAACTTCTTTTACTTATTTGCTCTTTCCCCAGCATATCCTCCTCTCCTGAGCCTTCCTTCCTAGACCTCTCTTAGCTGTCTGACCTGCATCTAACCCTGCCTGGCTTCCCTTGGCAATTCCCACCTCAGCCTCCCTCCTGCTGCTGGCACCAGCGCAGGCTCTCGGTTCTCCAGGACTTCCCTGTGCTGCTGTGGAAGCCAGGCTGATGCAAGTTCAGACTCTGTCCCCAGGAGTTAGACAAACACTTGTGGTGGGATTGATGCCCACAGAAGTGTTTCAGATTCTGGAAATCCTTTGGTGTTTGTAGGGACTAAGCACCAGTGAGATCAACACTGGTAATGAATGTTTGCTGTAAAAAGAGCCCTGAGCAGGACGGTGTGTGGTGCTGCATGATCCTAGGGTTTGTCTCCAGTTACTCCATACAATTCTTGCGAGCATTGCTGAGAATTTTTAGGAAAAAGGTGATGGGAATAGTGGGAAAACACTTTTCATTCACCATGTGAGTGGTCAGCACGGTGTTGTGAGGGCACTGCACTACTTCCCTGCTTTTTCAGGGCTATTATTCCCCAAACCTGTCATTCCTTCTGCTGCCAGCCTACGCGTTTCTCATGGCGCCTGAGACAAGAAGATCCCCGGGTGCTGCCCAAGCAGAAAAAGTGATTACAGAAGAACAAACCTTGATGGGGAAGTTCATATCCAAATATTGATTGGATTTTTCTGGTGCCTCTCTGATGGCTAAAGGGGGAGGAAGGGTGGGCTTTGCCTGCCCTGTACGTCTCAGTTGTTGTGGCTTGAGAAACAATCAAAATGTCTATTTAGAAATGGTTTTCGTGCTGTCTCTTCGGTGATCACGTGCTGGGTTTTGCAACACCCAGTTCATTCTGCAGAGCATCTCTGTACAGCAGGAAGCCGAGACCAAGCAGAAGCTTTATCCAGCTGCCAAATAAAACCTGGGACTTCCAGTGGGGTTGATTGGAAAGGTTTCAGTGGTTATTGGGTGTATCGTATGCACAGGGCATTTCCGAGCTTGTCAAGCCGAGGCTGAAGGTTGGCAGTTGAGATCTGATGGTCTTTTTACGTGTCTTGATGGATTTTGCAGGCAGGGACACCCTCCTGTATCCCAGGCTGCTCCAAGCCCTGTCCAAGCTGGCTTTGAACATTTCCGGGGATGGAGCAGCCCCAGCCCCTCCGGGCCCCTGTGCCAGGGCCTCCCCACCCTCCCCGGGAAGGATTTTTACCCTGGATGGGAATGTGAGCTGGGAGAAGTGTTTGCAGTGCCGTCGGTTTGCTGGAGACACCCAGCTTCTCTTGGAGCTTAACTGTTCTTAATTGCCCCGTTTCAATTAGTGCAGTTTCTGATGTTTAATCCAAAAAGGCTGAGTGATGTCAGGACCTAGGCAAGCAGGATCTTTTGCCTAACCAATTCTCTACTTGCTGCTTGTTTATGTAGGATTTTTAGTTTCAAATGTGTGCTAAACTCTGCCTTGGTTGGGACAATACTCAATATTTTCTGACAAAAAGAGATTATCCTCTGCCCATTATGTCTCCTGAATTCTCATTGAAATTTGGCTTTTACGTGGTCAAAGCTTTTGTGTGTTTTTGACAGTTTCAAATCTGTTTTCATTTCTATTAGCCCTTAATAGACTGCCTTGACTAATGAATCATCAGCTGCCTGATATTTATCTTGTGTGGAAAGGGCTGCCTGAGAGGGCTGGAAGGTGGTTTGTTTGAGGCTTTGCTGGGGTGGTTTTGCTTAGATTTTCCTCCTAAAATATCCAAAGTTCTACTACTACAGCATTAGCTGTGCCTGCCTTGTTTTGTGCTCTTGTGAGGATGGTTTTCTGTCTGACTCAGATCTTCTGTTCGTTAAATGCCACATTGTGATTTGATAGTATAGTAGTCAAATAAAACACTCAGAATCATAAGTCATTTTTATAAATTGCTGCTTGCTGTTTCCATAGAGGTGCTTTTTTTATACCAGGATACCAGATATACATTGAAATGAAAGAAAAAAAAAAAGAAAAAAAGCTTCAACTCATCTAAATGAGAGACAGCATGAGGAATGGGTAACAGAAATGGATAATTCTGTGTTTTCCGTTCCAGCTGCGGGTCAGAGCTCAGCGGATGGGACAGGGTGTGGTTGCTAAACCTGTGGGTTCACATGGAGCACTAAGGTGCGTGGTTAAACTGTGGCTTTATCCTGCTTTTGGATTCCTTCTACTGAGCTCTTGGCTGGCTGCGGAGTGCAGCCAAAACCACGGGGCCCTGAGCTCTGGATTGCAGACTGCTCTCCAAATCGCTCAGTGCTTCAGGAAACGCTGCTGCTGGGAAGTGCAGGCAGCTCTCCCTGGGCTCAAGGGCCTTGGAGGGAGGAGAGAGGCTCCTGGTGCTGAAGGAGCACATCACAGAAATAATACATAGCAAGGGGAGAAGCTTAACCTAGGATTTGTTGATGCCATGGCTTGCTTCCCTATCTCCCAAAAACACGCTCTGCTTGGGAGAGCCTGAGCTGCTGGATGTTTTCTCTTGGAGCGTGCGTTTGTAGAGAGACAGGAGGGCCTGATCCTCCAGGTCAGCACTTTGCCCAAATGCAGATTGTGTTACAAACAGGACAACTGCTTGTGGTCATTTGGAATGCAGTAATTAATTCCAAAATGTCATTTAGCTGGCGGAGTGCTGAGTCCCGCGGGGATCGCAGGTGGTGTCAGGGTTTGCTTTGCAGCCTCTCCTCAGCTCCTGGTTTGTATTTTTCCACAGTGCTTTGTCGCTGGTTTTCATGCCAGCAGTGAACTGGTTTCACTTCTAGAGTGCCTTCTTCTGCCACGTCCTTTGCTTCTTTTCATATCTCAGCATAAATACCCTTCCAGGTGCAGTATGTGGAGCACAGGGAGCAGCTCTGTTTGTCTGCCCCACGCTGCTGATCAAGTGAACTGGAGTCTTGATTTGGAGGATATCCCGATGGCCAGAGCCAGCCAAGCTCTTCCAGCAGCACGGAGAGCTGGAGGAAGCCAGCAGTGCCTGAATTTGTGAATGCACAGCACAGGATGTAAATCTGCTTTTTCTGTTTCTGTCTAAAGCCTTGCCAGAAGGGGTTTGAAATGTCCAGAGGAAAGGACTCAGAAAGGGCAGCGGTGGCTACAGGCTCTGCTCTGCTCCTCAGGAGGGTTTTAATTTTCACAAGGGCAGGGGAGAGCTAGAAAACCCCAGGAGAGGCGGACAAGGGGCTGCTCTTCTGATCTGGTTTGTTTGGGTTTTCTTGCCTTGAGAAGTCACTTAGGACAAAGGCTCCATAAGTTACAGAAATGGAGCTATTTGGTTGTGCTGCTTCACCAGCATGGGGAGTGCAGCCTGGCAGGGATTTGATTTATTGCAGCAACAAGGGAGAAATCATGAGGAAAAAACACTCCCTATCATCGTGCTGAGTACTGGAGTGGTGAAGTGTGTTTGAACGAGCTGCGAACGCTTCCTATAAAACTCCACAAGCCTTTCTGTTTTGAGAGAACTCTGCTTACACCAAATATATTTTCCCTGTGGGTCCTCCCTTGGTTTTTCCCTGTGCTGGGACGTTTCCCTGCAAACAGACTCAGCTCCTTTGTGCTCTCTGCTTCCTCCCAGGGGCTGCGTGTCCCTGGAAGAGTGGCATCACAGTCAGGGATGGCTCTGGCAGCAGTGTCCTGTTTCCTGGGGAAGTGTGCTGCTGGAGGGGCTGTGCTCTCGCTGTGCAGGAGGATTTGGTTTTTAGTGGCAATGTCCTTTCTGGCTGGAAACAAGCCGTCAGCCCTCGTGGGACAGGCTCTAGGGTGAGGTGGGCAAGGCATCCTCCCTGTCCCTTTTCCTCTTCACCTGAATACCCTGCCCTAACAGTTCAAACTTTATCACAGCCTTTAATCTCTTAGAATAAAACCATGTTTCTAATGGTTGCTCCCCTGTGCTGCTGCTTTATCAACGTCTCCTTTCCGTGCACGATTTCTTGGCAGTATTTTAACCCCCCATTCCCACTGTGGTTGGTGGATTCCCTGAAGAATGTCTCTCTCTTACTTGGGGAAAATGATGTGTTCTGACAAATCATCAGTTAATCTGTGATATATAGGTCATGAGATACCGCAATAAAATTTTATGTTCCAGGACAATTAGTGGTGAGCTCATCAGGTCCTGACAAAACAAGCCCCAGCTTCACACTTAGGCAGGGATGTTTCAATTACGACCAATAACTGGAAAATCTCAGTGAGGAAAAAGAGCCAGTGGCAGCTTGGCTCTGCCTCTGGCAGCTGTGAGAGACCTCGGAGCAGCGCCTGGCACGGAGGGCTCCATCCTGAGCTGTGTGGGGAAGCTCAGGGATGGAGCTGCCATGCTCCAGGGGTGACAGATCCCACAGCAGGCAGTGTCCAAGGGACACCAGGCTGGGAGAAGAGCTGCCTGGGGTTCTGCAGGCTCTGGCTGTGCTCACCTGCCCACGAGGCTCCAGCTGCTTTCAGGGAAGCTTTCTGCAGTGTGGGACACTGTGGGCTCAACATTTCTGAGCCTGAATTTCAGCTCGCTGACCATTGCCGGCTCCTTGCCCAAGGGAAAGCTGCCAACAGTTTCTCTTTCCAAAACATCTCTCTGCGTGTCGCAGCACAGGCTCAGCAAACAGTGTTCCCTTTGCCAGAACAACTGTCCCAGGGGTTGTTTCCTATTCCTGAACCCATGGAGAGCAGTGTCAGTGCCATGGAGCAAGAACAGACCTTTTTACACAGCGTGTTCTAAAAGGAACTGCTGGGATTGGAAATAAAGCCTTCTCTCTCTGCTGACAATTCTATGAAATCAATCTATTCCGTGTCCTACCATAACAGGACACAGCCATGCCAGTTCATGTTCTGTAAGCAACCTTCCTTGAGCTAAAATGTGCCACTGAAGTGTCTGTTGGAGCAAGAAGAGTGGGCAGAACAGCTTCAAAGTATATTTATTTTCTAAGTTTCTGACAAGTAAGCGTAGCTTTATCCCCACCCTGGTGCTTGTTCTGGTTAAAATGTTCTCGAGATGTTTTTGCACGCCGTAAACCAGGGATGTTGGAGCTGTGCACTTGTTATCGATCTCTTATTGGAAAATGAACGGGGTATTGACAGATGGAAAAACAGACAAATGAGTTCTGCTTTGCCTCCCTCCATTTTCCCATGCTAATTACAGCAGTCTGTTGATTTTTGCCTGCTGCCCCAAGGAGCAGAGTGGCAGTAAGTGCAGGAGTACATTGCTGAGTAGCTCCCGTGCTCTGCCTGGAGTGGATCCGTTTCAGGAATGCATTAAGTGATATTTCCCTTTAATAGATCAATGTAAACATAGAGCAGGAGTGGGAGTCTGGGAGGAAAGGAGCCACACGCTGGAATATTTTCCATTACACGTTCAAAATTCATACACTGGTGGTGGAGACGTAGAAGTTGCTGTGAGAAGTTGGCTTAGGCCTTCAGACTTGCCTTTGAATGCCCTTTGACTGCTGATGCTGAAGATGTTTTTTGCCTGTTGGAATATTTAGGAACCTTGTTAAATGTTCAGCTTCACTACTGTACTGAATATCTCACATAGGAACGTTTCCTTTTTGTTGGCTTTCGTAGAATCCCCGGTTGGTTTGGGTTGAAGGGACCTTAAAGCCCGTCCAGTTCCGTGGGCAGGGACAGCTCCCACTACCCCAGAGCCCCTCCAACCTCTTGGGCCCTTCCCGGGAGAGGACAGCCACAATTTCTGTCCGCAGCCTCTGGTGCTGGGATGTAACACAAACCCCTCAGATTCCACAGGCTCCGTGTTGTCTGCAGGGGGAAGCTTCTGTCCTGTGATTTCTTATTCAGGTTCTCAGCGTGCAGCTGGTACCTGCTGAGGGGGAGGAGGCCTTCAAAGGGATGTAACTTTGCACAGATACTCAGTGGCTTCCTTCACAAGCGAGAATTTAATCTATAAAAGATGTATGAGATCTCTTTGGTATCAGAATTGAATGTTTTACATTCCACAACAACATGTAATTATTCATAAAGCTTGTCTGCCTTTCTTCTGGATGGTCTGATCTCATAGAGGGAAAGAAATCCCAGTTGTATCCTCAGAGTAACAACCACAACAGGGCAAATAAATGCAAACACCGCGGTGTTGTTTTGCTGAGATTGATCAGTGAACAGATCTCTCCCAAGGCATCACTGCCTTTCAGGCTGCTTTTGCTGAACCTTTTCAAAGCAATCTAAACCAGAAATACATGTGCCTTGAAATCTGAAATTTGGGGCCAGAACAGAGGGATAAAACCAAACGTAGGTTTCAGAGGAGCTGCACTGATGTATTTCAGTGAAGTGCGGCCCAAAAGTCCTGATGGCTGCACCTTCCTTTCAGCTGTTAAATAATGCCTCCCTTTGCCTTTTCACCCGAGTGCAGTTGCTGCATTACTTGCAAAAATTAAAAAAAAAAAAAAAAAAGGAGAAGAAGCCACTTGGCAGCAGCTGGGAGCTGAAGCAGCTTTCTCCCATCGCAGCATTTCAGGAGGGCAGTCAGCAAAGCAGTTCCCAAGTGAAACCCCTGCCTGGGGAGCTGAGGGCCTCGGGGCTGGAATTCTGTGTCACGCTTTACCAGGAACGACACAAACTCACTGTTTCAGAAGGCTAGAAATCTGATTCTATTTTATTTCGAGGTGATCTCTCTTTTATACTATTTTACCCAGACCAATTTGATTGGTGAAACAAAGGCAAACCTCTTCAATCGCATTGGTCAAACGAGAGGGAGATCAAGTCCCTTCTGTGAGAAAGGAATGAAACAACGTAGGTACAGTTGGAAAAACATCGCTCTTGTTTACAGAAATTCACCTGGGAAAGGAATTCCCAAAACATGTCAGGCATGAATTCAGGGCTACAGTTGTGTTCTATTTTTTTTCACTCCTTTCTCTGGGAGCGAGTCCCCTGTGCCTGTGCCCGGAATTGTGGCGGTGCTGCTGCCTCAGAGCCCGGCTGAGAGCGCTGCGGGAGCGGAGGGATGAGCCGTGTCCTGCCGGCAGAGCCAGCCCCGCTCCCGAGGGCTCAGCACGTTCTTCCTCTCGTTCATCCGTGTCCCTTAACTCATCTGGGCACGTCAGCAGCGTGTCCTGCACGGCTCTCGGCGCGGTTGGGATGAGCCGCGGGAGGGAGGTGGGCAAGGGGCTGTGGCAGGGCAGCACCGCGGTACGGACACAAACGTCAGCCGGGGCCAGCTGCAATCCTGGGATGCTCTGTGCTCACGCTGCACTTCCGTGCTGGAAAAGATGTGCAGGGGGCAGGAATTTCATAGGAATGCAGGGATCATAGAGTGGCCTGGGTTGGAAGGGACTTGGAAGTTCTCCTCCTTCTACCTCCTGCCGTGGGCAGGGGCACCTTCCACTCCAGGCTCTGTCGAACCTGACACTTCCAGGGATGTGGGCACGGCTTCTGTGGCAGCCTCCCTGGAGAGGAGGTACCTGAGCTGTGCCTCCAGGGAGCGGGCAGGCCGGCATTTTGTACTTTCACTCTGCCGGGTGTCATTGCTGGGGCCGGGCGAAAATCCTCCTCTGGGGATGGAAGGTGCGGGTGGGTGCCCAACCCTCACCTTGGCCTTACATCCATAGAATTAGAGCGGGTTCACTGTCCCTCCTTCCCTGGCTCGGGGAGGTTTGGCTGNACCTCACCTTGTGCTTACATCCACGGAAGCAGAGCGGGTTCACTGTCCCTCCTTCCCTGGCTCGGGGGGGTTTGGTGTCCCCAAGGGAGAAGCGCTGGGTGGGAGCCACGGGGGTAGCCCCGGCCGTGCTCCAGGGAATGATGATCCCTGCGGGATGGAAGTTGAGTGTGGGTGCCCAACCCTCACCTTGTCCTTACGGAAGTACAGAGCGGGTTCACTGTCCCTCCTTCCCTGGCTCGGGGGGGTTTGGTGTCCCCGAGGAAGAACCGCAGGCTCGTCCCCGGGTGCGCGCCCCGGCCGCCGCGGGCCGGAGGAGCCGGAGCGGCGCCTCCTCCTCCCCTCGCTGCCTGCCGTGTCCGCAGCGTTCGCCCCTTGCCGTGCCCAGGGAGGGGTGCGGGGCGAGCTGCGCTGGCGCTGGGGCACTCGGAGCCGTGCCCTGCTGCCCCTGCAGGAGCTGCACGGAGCGGGGACGGCGCTGGAGGAGTTGCATGTCCTGCAGCGCGGTGCTGTGGGAGGTGGGATGTGCGCGGCAGGCACTGCGGCTGAACGCAGCCCTGAGCCCGCAGGAGCCGGCAGCGCTACAGCTTCCAGGGTAGAAGGAAATAACAACCAGTTCATGCTACAACAGACCAGAGAAACAGGAGGTGAAGAGAAGCCTTTCCTCCTGCCCGCAGCTCAGGGCGCCGGCGCTTGCAGGGAATGCTCGGGCACGGAGCTCTCCTGGCGCTGTCTCCTGCAGGAGTGCCAGGGATGGCTGAGCCTCAGCCTGTGCCCCTCCCCAGTCCCTGCTGAGACGGGCTCATGTGGGGCTCTTGAAGTGCCTGCATCGGGCTCACTCTGTCACCCTGGAAACTGCTCCAGCAGCTGCAGTGCCCGGGCAGAGCTCTCTGCTGGTACTGGGGGCTTTGCTCTGTTCAGCCCAGGGCAGAAGGGCAATTTGGGAACTTCCTGCACTCCAGCCTTCCCGCTCATCCTTCTCTTTCCTTGGAAATGCAAGGAATGGCTTTGCGTGCGGTGTCAGTGAGGCACCTCCCTGTGCAGGGGGGCTCACTCGGGTACTGTCAGCCGCCACCTTCCGGCTTTGGGACCTTGGTACTCTGGCTGCTCATCTTGGAATGTTTTCCCTCTTCCTGCTGGATGTGTTTCTGTACCTCTGACCAGGCTCTGACTTCCCTCACCACCCCTATTCCCTGCCTTTTTGATTGCATTTCAGTGCAGCTTTACAGGGCACCAGCAGAACCTTTGACATTTTCTTTTAGTGAGGATATACTTCTGCTACAGCATCCCAAAATAACGGCAAAGCTTTTGTAAAGGTTTTAAATCTTTCAAGATTGACAGATTCTGCTCCTGACAAGGCTTTTTTTTTTACCTTCGTTCAGCAAGAACCAATATCCAGGTGTTGAAAGCTGTCCCGTTCGCTCCTGCAGATTTGTGTTTACTGGTGCATATGAGAACTTTGATGCAGAAGGAGTTTTTGCACAGGGTGTGACCATCAGGGTCTTTCTCAGTTGTTGTATTGCTTGTGCCAAATCGACAGGGTTCTGAGTAGGATAGTGATTCCTAAAGGATTTTTTCTTGGTTGGAATGCTTGTTGGTTGCTAGCAAGAAGGAATATTAAATTATTGTTTCTCCTAAGATACTTCATTAAGAATCCATTTTGAGATAAAACTGGAGGCAGTTATTAAAACATTAAAAAAAAATTGTCTTGGAATTTTTAATGTTTAACTCCCTAAATTACTGTCAGTCATTCAGTCCCAGAATGGGTTGGGTTTGAGGGCCCTGATGACCAGATAGTCATAAGAATTTGGGAAAATATATTCACACCGTGTAAAAAAATTATTTATTTAGGAAAATATGCTCACACCATGTTAAAAAAAAAAGATTTATGGTGCTGGAGTTGAGATGTAGCACAAAGTTCTGGCTGTTCTCTCCTCCTGGATTTGCATTTCCCCCTATCAATCCTGCCTTCCCATTTATCCCAACTGGCAATACATGGAGAGACTATTTTGTCAGTGTGTAATGGGTTAAAATTCAACAACCGGGCGGAAACACCAAAAGATGTAGTGGTTATTACATTCGCCTAATTTTCATTTTAGTGGAATAGGATTAAAAGAAAAGCAAAACAGGTTCAATTCAAAATAGAAACAGTTAGATTTATTAACATACANAAAGACCCAGCCCAGCCCGGCTCAGCTCCCTCAGGGCTGGCCTTGGCACGGCCGCCCTGGCCCAGCCCGGCTCTCCGGAGGGCTGGCCCTGATCTCGGCCCCTCGGCCCGGCCACGGCTCCCGGGGCCTCCTGGGGCCCAGGCCCCCTCCCGGCCCGGCCGCGGTGTTACCTCATGGTTCGGAGTCCGGAAAGAGGGCGGGTCTCTCAAGATTCTTGTTTTTAAGCGGTGTCCCAGAGGGTGTACCCCTTTTACCTGATTGGCCAGCTTAGCTGTTAGTTTTAAAATGGATTAACAATTGGTTTTTCTTATCATTTATGCTAAACCAATACACAGTGGCATCCCCAGATTTTTAAAAAATCTTGGGGCATTTCTTTGTTCCTGCCTCTCATTTCCCAAAATAACTGTTGGTTGGTGGGTTTTGTTTATCCTGTGTTCTGTTGGTCCTCACAAACCACCTGGGAATCCCTGAATAACAACAAGTCCCTCTCACAGCAGTGTTTTATTTTCAGTGTGTGGGGCAATATGCAAGCTGGAGCAGAAGTGGAAACAGCCAAATTGGCAGTGGGGGATATTCCCCCCCATTTTATGCAGCGATGATAAAACCCAGCCCGTTTTGGGCGGGGTAGGTGAGCTCAGCGTGCTCTCAGAGCTGCAGGATTAGGGCAGAGCTGCTGGAATTCCCATCCCTATCCCTGTGAATTCCCAGTGGGCAGCAAAAGTCCTAGAAAGTCCTTGGGCTCCCTGGTTGATTACAGCAATTAAGGACCATAAAGTGTCGCTCCAATATTACCCCAGCAGGTGACTGCAAAAGCTCCTTTCTCTTGTGTTTTGCTCTCAGCACGGCGAGTTTTTCCATTGCAAGGGCTCGGGGGAAGGAGTTGCTATTTCCAGCCTGCACAGCACTTGGGAAATTAGGGCTTTTTCTTCCTGAGATATTCCTAGCAGTCCATGAGAGCTTCTGGTAGGTTCAGCAGTCGGGTGGTTTCAGGATTGGCTGCAAGGAAAGTGATCGGAGATCATGGCAGCTCCTTGGAGAAAAAAAAAAAAAAAAAAAGGAAAAAAATACAAAAAAAAGGAGTAGAAAAAGTAAAAAATTAAAAATGTTTGTAAGCCTCATTTCTCAGTGTTTAAAGCAGCTTCTAAACCTCCTGGTTTGGAAGCTTTTGGAAGGAAGGAGCTAATTAAAACCATAACATAACACAACATAGCCAGCCTAGGCCCAAACCCCATCAGTTGCTTGGCTTAAATTAAGCAGCGTGAAATTCATTTCAACAATGCCCTCCCAGCATGTCACAATTCCTTCCCTTTCACTGCCCAGCGTGACCATTTTCAACAAAGTAATTTTCCTATAATTCTGTTGAAGATGAGAGTCTGGTTCTGTGATTCTGTGACATTTCTAAGCCACTTCTGTTGAAAAAAGTAAAATAAATATTCAAGGTTATTTTGGTTGTGTAAAGCCTGATGGTGTGGGAAGTGGTGACACCACTCTAGAAGAAAATCAGGACACTGTAATCATCAAAATCCTTAAAAAAGATGTATATTCTTTAAATTAGCTGCTGGAATTAGGAAGAGCATGCAGTGAAAGCAGACAGGTGGCAAGGATCTTCTCAACACCGAGGAAAATTCCACTTCATTCCTCACATGTAGAATACCCTGAAGATTATTGTCCTGCACATGCTTTGGATATACTGAATAATACACACTGAAGTATTCCGTGTGTGTTTGAGAGAGATGGACTGCTCTGATTTGTTGGGAAGTTGAAAAATCATTTAAGGTAATGAATAGGTGCTGCTGAGCAGTCCTCCTGGAAAACAAACTGAATTTTTTCCTTTGTTCAGCCTGGAGAAGGAAAGGCTTTGGGGACACCTCTCTGTGGCCTTCCAGCACCCTAAAGGGGGTGATAAAAGTGAGGAGAGGGGCTGGGGACAAGGCATGGAGGGACAGGGCACAGGGAATGGCTCCCACTGCCAGCGGCTGTCACGGAAGGACATGGAATGGATTGATTCCATGGAGCTGTCAGAAGGGAAAGAAGGCTTTAGTTACAATCCCAGCAGTTTCTTTTAGAACNCAGCCATGCCCGATTCTGGGGCTCTGTGGTGCGTGAGAGCAGTCCCAGGACAGGACAGAGCAGGCACAGGTCAGCACGGTCCTCCCAAAGGTGACCCAGGGAGGGCAAACCGAGCTAAGCTACGTGAAACCCAAAGGGAAATAGAGATAAACTGGAACAGAGTGAAATGAGAGGAGAAATGAGAGCTCATCTCTTGCAGATCCCAAGTTCCATCTCCCTGTTGCAGTAACAAGGAACTAGGTGGAGGTGTGATTTATTTTTCTTAAAAAAGTGATCCACCCCTGTCAGCAGGAACTCTCCATCCCAGCCAGCAGAGGAGGGTGGCCGGAGGGTGGTTTGGGAATGCACCACGTTATTCCTGGCTGAAGCCTGCCTGGCTGAGGGGATGCTGTGGCAGACCACATATGGCAGCCACAGATGCCTGTGTAGTTGGGGGGATGACTGAGTTTAGGTTGGGGGCAGTATTTGTAATTTATTTTTTTTTTCCTGGAGACTTATGGAACGTTCTTGACTTCACAATGTGTTACGTGGGACAGACACAGAGCATCCTCCTCGCAGGAGAGCTCATTTAGGATACCAGGTGCACTTTTATTATCAGATTTCATCAAACCCAACAGCAGCAGCTTCCCCAAAGCCTTGGGAAGATCATTCAATGCTTTCAAGAGCTGAAGTAATTAGAAAAAATAAAGCAGTGTCTCCATGCCATTGCAGCTTTAGTTTGGTGCCTTTCATCATGGAAAAATAGCACCTTTTTTTTCTCTCCTGGGACTGCTGAATAGCTTTCCTGAAAAAGGACCAGCTGCAGAAGGTGAAGCAAAATTCAGGCTCAAGGTGTTCAGGTGTTGGTTCAGTCCCAGGTCTCACAACCCGCATTTGGAACAAAGCACGGATCAGAGCATTCCCAGGCAGATCTTTGCTGCTTTGTGGCTGAGCAAAACCGTGGACTTGGAAGGGTTGGAGTGTTGAAATTTTGAACACTCTGGTGGGTGAAAACCCCCTGAGCCTGTAGCCATCCCTCTGGCTGTGATCCTCACCTTTCCCTTGGCTCTGAGACTGTGGGAAAAGTGCTCTGGGTGTTAATTTGTGGAGGAAGAGCTGAATTTTTAACCTGTGAAGAGGAAAAGTTGAGAGCAGCTCATCTATTCTCTAACCACCACCTCAGGCTTTGTGACCTGCAATGCCTGCTAAGCAAAATCTTGTGCCTTGCATGTTCGTTTGAACATTACCAAAAGAGATGGGAGTATTTTGGCAGTAAATACAGATATATATTACCAGTATTTTTTTTAAACTCTGTTTCTTAAATGTAGCAACACAATCTGTGCTGAGCTGAAGGCAGCTGGAGAAAGGAGATAGACTGCAAGATTTGAAATCCAGGGTGAAAAAAAGAGAAATCAGGAAATGCTGGAAGAATTGCCAATTAGTATTTTCTAACAATTGGTATTCCCAAAGAAAAAACATGTTCTAACTATCTAGTAATTTCCAAATTGCTGAGACACCTAATGAGTTATCTTAAATAAATTTACCAAACATACAGAAGGAAATAATTGCTGAGCATTTGATTCTGAAATCACAACTCAATGCCAAGCTGTTGTGCAGCTGCCTTGTGTGTGTTGGGGATTCAGCAAGAAAATCATTTGCTTGGGAGCTGAACCTTGTCCTGCTTTGGACTTCCCGTGCCACATCCACATGGGAATTTGTGGAAAAATCCCACTGAACCTCTTCGCTGCCGGAGCTCCCCATTTCACATTGCAGTAGCTGGAATGGATTTTGTAATTGGAGGGGGGATGTTGATAATTGCGGAGGATATTGAAGCCAAATGGGGGCTGTGCTGCCAGCGTGATCTCTGCACCCCTTTCCACGTGGGAATATCTGCTTTGCTGGCCCTGCTGCACAGAGCTGCTGCTCCCTCCACTCGGGGGTATTTTACAGCGTTTCTCCGGGCACACACAGATTTTCCTGGCCCCGCTTTCCACTGCAGCGCAGCGAGGTTCTCATGCCAAAGGAAGAGATCCCCGCTGTTCTGTGTTTGCCTTTTAATTAATTACATCACCTGCCCAGTAATTAAATTTAGCTGCCCACCCTGAGTGCTGGGATGAGGTGAGCACTGACTGTGGTGGCCTCTGGTATTTAAAACGTGGAGGTTTCTTAAATCCTCAGCTTCTGGTTCTTGTTTTCGCGTAGAAATGAGTTAATACTTACTTTCCGTGCCCCCCATCTCCATGACTTACTGCTAGTAGTAACCTGTGGGTTAAACCTGCTCTTGTGCACCAGGACCAGGAGATCTTCGTGCTGGGGCTTGGAGTGAGCTGCTTCCCCAGGGAATGACTCTCCTGTGGGTTCTGTGGGGTTTTCAAAGTGATTTCTGGAGCACCCGTGGCATGTGGCAGCATATGGCCCTGCAGCCATCCCTGTGCCTGTTTGTTCTCCTTGTGCTGTGTCAGGAGCTCTGGCAGGGCTCTGGCAACTCCTCAAGGAGGGACGTGGCCTCGATTCTCCCGGGAACTTGCACAGGGCTGAGGACACCTGGGCTTTTTTTCGAGCTGAGGCTGAAGTTTGTGATGAATTTGTCTTGGGGGAAAGGGAGGATGGGCTGATGGAAGCTTCCTGCCAGTGGAAGGGCTGGGAGAGCTGGGGGTGTTCAGCCTGAGGGAGAGAAGGCTTTGGAGAGAGCTCCGAGCCCCTGGCAGGGCCTGGAGGGGCTCCAGGAGAGCTGGAGAGGGATGGGGACAAGGCAGGGAGGGACAGGACACAGGGAATGGCTCCCACTGCCAGAGGGCAGCGATGGGTGGGAGATTGGGAACTGGGAATTCCTGGCTGGGCTGGAATTCCCAGAGAAGCTCTGGCTGCCCCTGGATCCCTGGAATGCCCAAGGCCAGGCTGGATGGGGCTTGGAGCAGCCTGGGACAGTGGGAGGTGTCCCTGGCCTGGAAGGAGATGGGCTGTAAGGTCCCTCTGAACCCATGGGATTCCATGATTCCAGGTCTGCCGAAATACGTTTAGTTGAGCTCCTGACCATTTGAAAAGCACTGGAGCGACCTCTGGTTCAGCTCTTTGGTCTGCTGGGTAATCTCTGAGTTCAGGATCTTTGGGGATTTGTCTTGCAGGATGAGACTGCCTTGAGTATCCAAACACATTTTGGGAGGCGGGGAGGTGCCAGGTGGGATTGGTGTTGGGGAGAGGAAGTAAGAGGAGCACAGGAGAGGATGGAACATGATAGTTATTTCCCCATGAAGCATTCCATGCTGTCCCCAGCTCAGATATTATTCCAACTCCAGCATTCCCAATGATCAGCTGCCTGGAGGAGCGCTGCCACTTCCCATCCTTCGTGACCCTCAGTGCTGTGGGTGCAGAGTGAGGTCTGCTCCTGCTCTGACATCTCCCATCGCTGCTGTCCTCAGCTGAGTCCGGAGCGCGTGTGAGCCCAGAGCGTGTGTGAGCCCAGAGCGTGTGTGAGCCCGGAGCGCGTGTGAGCCCGGAGCGTGTGTGAGCTCAGAGCGTGTGTGAGCCCGGAGCGTGCGTGAGCACAGAGCGTGTGTGAGCACAGAGTGTGTGTGAGCACAGAGCGCGTGTGAGCCCGGAGCGTGTGTGAGCCCGGAGCGTGTGTGAGCCCGGAGCGTGTGTGAGCACAGAGCGTGTGTGAGCCTGGAGCGTGTGTGAGCACAGAGCGTGTGTGAGCTCAGAGCGTGTGTGAGCCCGGAGCGTGTCTGAGCCGGAGCCCTCAGCCCCCCTGGCAGGCTGCTTCCCTGGGTGCCCCCTGTGTGCACATTCCAGGATCCAGGGGTGCATCCCGGTGCTGCCTGGGCATGGGGATTCTGCACTGAGGCACGGGCTGGCCTCGTGCTGTCACGGCGGGACACAGAATGGGTTGACTCCATGGAGCTGTCAGAGGAGAATTCAGGCTTTAGGTCCAATCCCAGCAGTTTCTTTTAGAACACGCTGTGGGAAAAGGTCTGTTCTTGCTCCATGGCACTGACACTGCTCTCCATTGGGTCAGGAATAGGAAACAACCCCTGGGACAGTTGTTCTGGCAAAGGGAACACTGTTTGCTGAGCCTGTGCTGAGACACGCAGAGAGATGTTTTGGAAAGAGAAACTGTTGGCAGCTTTCCCTTGGGCAAGGAGCCGGCAATGGTCAGCGAGCTGAAATTCAGGCTCAGGAATGTCGAGCCCATGTCATGGAGCAGGCAGGAGCTCTGTGTGAGCAGGGACATTTTCCCAAAGACTCTCCGGGTTGGGATGGACCCTCAGCACCCTAAATCTTTTCAGAGAGGCTGCCTTGTCATCTGGCTGGTTGGAGCTGCTAATGGATTGCTGCTTTAATTGCACGAGCAGAGTGACAGAGCGTTCCTTAGGGATGGAGGGAGAGCAAGCCGGAGCTGTGGATTTACGGCACTTGGGGAAACATTATTTGCAAGCTCAGTAGGTCTTTATTTTTTTAGCTGTAACTGCTAAAGGTTGATTATTCCTTCAGTGAACTCAGAGGCTGGACATGGCTGGATGTTGTAGTGTCCCGGAGGAGGATTCATGTCCCCTCTTCCTCCCTAAAATCCTGGGACATCCCCATTCACCAGGAATATTGTGTCACCCTTTCCACCTCCGCTCGTGTCCTGCAGCAGCCTCACGTATAAGACCAGCAAGCAGGAGAATAAAAATAAACATAAACAGACCCCCTGTTCTTTCTGCTTTACCCTTCTTCCTGGCATTTTTGGGATTGCTTCAAACCTCCATGTTTTTAGCTAAGCTGAATTACATTAGTGGATGAGAGGGGGAGAAAATAAATAATAAATTGCACAAAAAATTAATTCACAGGAGCCCAAAGTGTAAAGGCTGTGAGGTGAGCAACAAGTCTTTCCTTGCCTTGAACAATGATCTAGAAAAGCCTGTTTCTTTCAAATTGCCAAATCTGGTGTCACTTGAACTCACTGAAGCCCCACTTGACAAAGTTCCTCTGTCTCCCAGGGCATTGTGGGATTGATAATTACAATTAAGGGATGATTGATAATTGGTCCTCAGATATGTGTGAAACTGTGGGCACAGGCGATATCCCCAAATGACCAGGCTGCTGCTCTAAGCAGTGTGAAAATTAAGACGTTAAAAGGTCTTTTTACAGAATCCCAGCATCACCAGGGTTGGGAAAGGCC
The DNA here is from genome assembly GCA_013397315.1 of Donacobius atricapilla. Taxonomy (NCBI): domain Eukaryota; kingdom Metazoa; phylum Chordata; class Aves; order Passeriformes; family Mimidae; genus Donacobius; species Donacobius atricapilla. The sequence goes on from WBMY01017137.1 coordinate 34,948, forward strand.
TCCAAGATCGAGTCCAACCTGTGCCCAACCCCTCCCCTTGTCCCCAGCCCAGAGCCCTGACTGCCACTCCAGTCCTTCCCTGGACACCTCCAGGGATGAAGACTCCACCATTCCCTGGGCAGCCCCTTCCAGTGCCTGACCACCCTTTCCATTAAGAAATTTTTCCTTTAGGAACATCTTGGTGTACAAAACAAGACGAGAAATGGCTTTCCTCTCATTCCCTACTGCAGTTTCAGCAAGCAGGAGCTGTCAGAGCAGAGCTCGCTGCGCTCGGTGCTGAGCAGACAGCAGTGTTTGCGTTGGATTGTTGGGCAATATTCTGTCAATATCCCACAATATTTCTGGCAATAATTCTGATCTTCAGTCAAACATTTCCAACAGAAATCCCCAAATTCGATACAAGTTTGGCTCCTTCCGCCCCTCTTGCTGCTATTTGCAGAGCGCTGCCTGGTTCCCGGTGTGGTGCTGCAGCTCAGCACCCTGTGAGTCACAGGCCTGGGGCTGCATCCTCCCCACGAGCCACTGGGAACAGCCGGGAGGGCCGGGCTCCTGCGGCTCTGATTGCACCAATCCCTGGCACTTGGCACACGGGCACTGCTCGGCCTGGCAGCCCCGGCTGCTCGGCCTCAGCCTGCTTGGTTCTGGCAGTGGTGAATCAGTCGCTGCTCAAACAGGCACCAGTAAAAACCAGTATGGGCGCTCTGCGTCCGGCACTGGCGTCTGCTGCTGTTAAATTCCCTCGCTCAGCTACGCTGGATCGCATCAGAGCTGAAGGAATAAACAACCAGCGGTGCCCCAGGGGTGCCCAGGCGGGCAGGAGGCCCCTGGGCTGTGCCAACCCCGGTGTGACCCAGCCCCAGGGCAGTGCCCGTCCCTGTGCTGGCACTGCTGGGGCACCGCCAGGGCTGGGGACAGCTCTGGGACAAGGGGGACACTGAGGGGCTGGAGCGTGGCCAGGGGAGGGAACCGAGCTGGGAAGGGGCTGGAGAATTCCTGAGGAGCTGGGAAAGGGCTGGAGAATTCCTGAGGGAGCTGGGAAGGGGCTGGAGAATTCCTGAGGGAGCTGGGCAAGGGCTGAGCCTGGAGAAAAGGAGGATCCTGAGGGATCTTTTCCCTCTCTGGAATTCCCTGCCAGGAGGGGACAGCGGGGGGGATTTGGGCTCTGCTGCAGGGAACGGGGCCAGGAGGAGAGGGAACAGCCTCGGGCTGGGCCAGGGGAGCTCAGGGGGGACAGCAGCAGGAATTTCCCCATGGAAAGGGAGCTCAGGCATTGAGAGGTGTCTGTGGTGAGGCCTGGCCAGGCTCTGTGGCTGCCGCGCTCCCTGGTCTCTGCCCCATCCCGAAGGAAGCAGAAGGAGGAGCAGGATGTGTGGCTTCCCGGCTGGGAGAAGCTGAGCTGCTGCCAGCCTCTGATGCCAGCGCTCAGCCTGGGGATGCTCCACTCGTTCCAGCTCAGGACCCTGAGCTCCTGTGTTCTCCCAGCTCTTCCCAGCCCTTCCCAGCTCTCCATAGGTCCTGGAAGGAATTCTCTGGGGTGTGTAAAATCACAGCTGTGGGTGAAGCTCCTGTTGACAAATCTGTTCTTGGCCTGGAGGAAAAAGCTGCCTTTCCCAGTGACAGGCCAAGATAGGAGAATGGAACAAGGAAAGAGCACAGGCTCATCAGTGGCTCTTAGCCAGAAGTCTTCTGATGGATATGGATTCACAGGATAGACAGGGATTCACAGGATGGCCATGGATCCCCAGGGATGGCCAGGGATCCACAGGGATGGCCAGGGATCCACAAGGATGGCCAGGGATCCACAGGGATGGCCAGGGATCCACAGGGATGGCCATGGATCCACAAGGATGGCCAGGGATCCCCAGGGATGGCCAGGGATCCACAGGGATGGCCAGGGATGGACAAATGTATTATGTGGAAGGGCAGAAGTGAGTGGCTCTCGGTGGTTTATCTTGCTGATTTGGGACGGGGGAATTACAGGGAATCTGATCCCTGCTCCAAGGCCTGCTCCACATTTTAGTAGAGAATAGCATCAGAATTAACCCTGGCACTTACAGATGTTGATTGGGTAATTAAAGGCTGATTAAATCAATTTTATTTAAGAAAATGGATGAGGGAAGGAGCTGGTAAATGGGAAATGATGGAAAAGTGGGGCAAAGGTGAAACAAAGGATAATTGGGCCTGGCTTTGGAAGAATGATGAACATGGATTTGCAGGGATAGACATGGATTCATAGGATGGACATGGATCCACAGGGATGGGCAGGGATCCACAGGGATGGAGAGGGATCCACAGGGATGGAGAGGGATCCACAGGGATGGGCAGGGATCCGCAGGGATGGAGAGGGATCCACAGGATGGACAGGGATCCACAGGGATAGACAGGGATCCACAGGATGGACAGGGATCCACAGGATGGACGGGACCCACAGCAGTGGCTGTGTATTCACAGCAATATTTAAGAATATGCGAGTTTACATGGACAGTAAGAATATTGACTCGCACAGTGCCTGTGCTGCAGGGTATAAATCGATGTAAGGAAAACCAGTATAATAATAATAAGCACGGAATGCTGTAGAGTGGCTCTCTGGGAACACACAGAGCCACGGATTGATCCGTAAACATTCTCTGTTTTGCAAGGGTAAGGTCCTGTTTGTCCACTGCCCCACACACGTAAAGATCAGGTGTGTGGGGTGCTGGAATCAGGCCTGTCTCTGCAGAGAGAGGAGCCACTCCACCGTTCAGGAGTTGCCAGGTATCCTGAAAAATGTCCAAAAAACGGCAAAAAATCCAACTGTGGCAGCCCCTTCTTTCCTCCCTCACAGACTGATGCTCTCTGCTGCTGCCTGAACGTGCTGGTTTCGTGTCACATCGATACAGAGCTGTTGAGCAGCTTTAATAATATCATTTTTTGCCATTTATTCCCCCTGGAAGCCCAGAACAAAGCTCTGTGTGAATGAGAACAAAGCCCTTACACACAATGGAGCGTATTCATGGGGAGGGATGATTCAAACCAAGCTTTATAATTCCTTAATTATATTTGATGTGACCTAACCCTTGACAATCCTGAGTCTGAGGTTGTCAAACAGGATATGAATATCATAAAGACTTTTGGATGGTGCCCACAGCTGAGCTGGATTTCACTGTGTCAGTAAGGAAGTGAGGGAGATTTTTGTCTTTGAAGAACCCTCTCTCAAAAAAAAAAAAAAAGAAAAGAAGGAAGAAATAAATTATTTTAAAAAAGTGTTTTTTCAATTTGTCTGGGGAAGGGATTTCTGTTACTTCTGTTCCTTACCTGTGTTTTCTTAGTGACCTGGATTTCCTTTCAGGGCTCAGCAGATTCGTACACGAGCAGACCCTCAGACTCTGATGTCTCTTTGGAGGAGGACAGGGAAGCAATCCGCCAGGAAAGGGAGCAGCAGGCAGCCATCCAGCTCGAGAGGGCCAAGGTGTGTTCTGTCGCTCAGCCACGTGCCAGTTACCTTCTGCCTGCTCTTCAAACTCACACTTCCTCTTGGCAGTCGAGCCAGAGTATCTGCAGAAATGTTTGGGGAATTTCGTGTAAATATTCTCCTCTAAATGGGGATTTTCTCCAGGGAGCTGAATTCTGCTGGCCTGGGTGAAATTATCAGGGCTGAATTTTTATGGATGGAAAGTTCCCAGTGGTTTTGATGTGGTTTTCTGTTTGTAGTCCAAACCAGTAGCATTTGCTGTCAAGACCAACGTGAGTTACTGTGGGGCTCTGGATGAAGATGTTCCTGTCCCAAGCACTGCCATCTCCTTCGATGCCAAGGACTTCCTCCACATTAAAGAGGTAAAACCAAGGGAAAGGGGATGGGAAAGGGAATCTTTGTACAGGCCAAGGGCTTTGATTTGGGCAGCTGAGACATATCCAGGAGCGCTGAGAGGGGGCAGGAGGGCACGGTGGGGATGAGGTGCTTCTTCATCCCTCATACTCCTGCACCCTGGGGTGCTTATCCTGCCCTTTTGGAGCGCTTGGTGTTACCAGCACGTTGGAATTTCATCACACAGGAAGGAAACAACGCCCTTTAAAGTGGTGGGTTCAGATTCCTTTCATCAGAACAAGTCTGGTGATGGATCAGAGATGGCACAGTGGAAAGGGATTCCACGGAGCACAAAGGATTCCATGGAGCAGCACCAGGTCACCCCAGGTCTTCAAAAAAACACCAGATAGGCTCCCTTCCAGAGAGGAAGTAACACTTAGGATAATACAGTAAGCACAGAAAATCCTGAAGAGGACAGATGCAAAATAAGGGAAAAAATGGGAATAAATGAGGCCTGAGTATGGCTTTGGTAGAGAAAATTGCATTTTATTGCATGCTGAGCATATTTTCTGCAATTTTTTATCTGAAGTGAGCCCTCCACATTTGCATAACCCCCTGTTGTGCTGTGGATTGGTACAGAGGCTTGCAGCTTGCAAAAGCACTTTTTCATCTCTGCATTTTGGGTTTATTTTGGGGTGTTCAGTGCTCATCTGTGTCTTTCTTTGAACACGTGTTCATCATCACTCCAGAGCACTGATCTCCCTTAGACAGAGACATTCAGGGGGAGAGCACCTGCTGCTGCCCCTCCTCTGGTGCTGGAACAGGGAATTGCTTCACATCCCCTCTCCCTGAGAGGAAAAGGCAGTCAATTCCCTTTTCCAGTTTTTAATTCTGGTTTTCCTGGACGTGGCCACCTTTACTGGCAGGGCACTGATTGAGTTGCACACTCTAAGCTCCTGTCATGCTGCCCTGGATGTTTTTCCAGATGAGTGTCCCAAATCCATGTCTTGGCATTCTATGAGTTGTTTTGCAAGGTCTGAAAACCCGGGATGTCACTGGCACTAAGCTGTAAAGCATCTGACTTATTGGTGTTTGTCAGCTCAGGCTGCCTGGAGCTGGGCCTCTGTAGGATTTGGGGAATGCTTCCCCATGCTGCAAACAGGATTTGTTTTTCAGTGATCTGGAGCAGAGCAATGGCTCCAGGTTTTGGAATGTTGCTGAGCTGGGTACAGAGCCAGGGCACCCTCCGGCAGGATGGAGCTGAGGCAGTGAGGGAGGAGCTGTTATTTTGAGGACCTGTCCTGTGTGTCTCATCTCTCTCCTCCAAACTATACCTTGTGTGCTTGCTTAAAGGAGGAAATGGCACCAATTCCTGACAGAGCAGAAGGAATCAGGGGCATGGCAACCAGGGGAGGGGATGTGCTCCTCCCACACACAGTACCAGGGGAGGGAGTGACCTAATGCAGATCAATCTGTGCTCCTGCAGCCCTGGCATTTGTGTGTTCTGAGCCTCTCAGCCTGCTTTGGGATGGCAGGGACCCTAAATGGGCAGGGACATTTCCACTGTCNAGGAGCTGATTCTGATCCCATGTGTAGAGGCATTGCTCAGAGGTCCATGAGGAAACATTCCCATGTCAGGCTGTACCTTTAGAGCCAAAATAGAGCAGGCAGTGCCCTTGGAACTCTGGTTTTGCAGGGATTGGTTTTGTAGATTCAGACTGGTTTGGGTTGGAAGGGTCCTCAAACCTTATCCAGTGCCTTACCCTGGGCAGGGTCAAGGTGACCTCCCACTGTCCCAGGCTGCCCCAAGCCCTGCCCAGCCTGGCCTGGGGCACTGCCAGGGATGGGGACCCCACAACCTCTCAGTTCACTGATTTCCATTCAGCAGCATGCTGAATCCTGAAGGATTTGTTTGGTTCACAGAGTGGAAGTACTTCTGTAATTTAACTCACTTCAAATAAAGCTTTGCTCACTGCCACTGTCTGAATCAAGGTCAGAACAGCAGGAGGAATAAATACTTAGTTGGAATGATAAAATAACAGAATCTCTTGCCTAAATATATAAAAAAGGATAAAGAGGTTTTTTAGGGTATGAGGATTGCATTCCCTTAGCTTTTATTATATGTTAACATTTATGACTGGGTTCATGTTCAGGTATCTGGGCTGATAAAAACCCATTGATGTTTCAGCGGTGGGGGTCTGTGTTTCAGTCAGCAGCAGGCACTGCCGCACCTCTGACAGCAGGGCCTTGGTGCTGCCGTGCTCCTGCAGGAGCTGAAGTGCTTGCAAATGTGCAGCCCGGGGCAGGGATGATCCTGGAGATGGGATCTCTGTGATGGCTTTTTCCTCCAGGCGGGCAGACAAAGCCCATTCACCGTGCTGCTCCTAATGACTCCGGAGTCAGTTGTGAAAAGCAATGTTTCTTTTGAGCACTGAGCTGCCTAATGAAGCAGAACAGAGGAGAGGATTTTCAGATACTTTTCTTCAAAAGCTCTGCTGGCAGCCGCTACAACAAATTCTTTTCCACTCCAATATCCACCAGGATCCTGCTTTTCATCTTGCCATCATTAGGGACAGACCAGACTTTCAATAAAGCAGAAGAATATATGTCACTAAAGGTCAATGATAAAATGCTATGCTTTAGGTATATATTAAAGTTTCTTCCTAAAGGTGAATTTTTCTTAATCTGTCATAACCTGTTAATAACACCCCTGCAAATACCTGGAGAGGAGGAAGGGAAAGTGGTGATATTTTGTCTAGACCATTAAATCTGACAAGCAATATTTGATGGGAAGCTGAAGCTGTTATTTTTATGTTTGCTGCTGGGAGGTTGTTTGGTGGCCTCAGCCCCAAGAAATGAGTTCTGCTCATTAAATCAACCTTGAAATTAAATCAGCAAGGGACAGGACAAGGGGAAATGCCCTCGGTGCTCTGGGCTCACATATTGAAGTGAGTATCCAGCAGTGAGATGAGGAGTGTGGATAACTGGTGGAGTCCAGGGCACCAAAACCCCTGGAACTGCCCTGGGGGCTCCCAGAGCCCGGCTGGGACCCCAGGAAAGCTTTGCCTTGGACCTCAGCCCATGGGGAGAACTTCCAACGCTCAGAGATCGATTGAAAACAAAAAAGATTTGGAATAAATAGGAGTTTAGTTTGTCACAGGGGGAAAATTTGCAGTTTTGGATTTTTAGCATGGAAGTAGATCAGAGCAAGATGGAGAATTTTGGGTGGTGCCTCATCTTCTCCTCCTTCTCCTGCTCCCATCTCCTGCTGTGAGGGTGGCACAGAGACATTGGTGGGATGGATTTGATGTAGGAATTGTGTGTCTAGAACAGGCAGCAGTTACTGGCAGAGAACTGTAAATACAGCAGCTTTAAGAGTTAATTGGGTCAGAAGCCTTTAAAAACGACCTTGGTCCCTCTGTCCATGTTCCTGTAGCTGCATTTTCTTCAGTGCACTGAGACTGCTGTGAGGCCTTGAGATAAATAGAATAAACACCTTGGAAGACTAAAGCTGCAGGTTCCACTCATCTTTTAAACCCTGGTATAGGACTTTGAGAGGAAAACTGTAGCCCTGGTTTTTCAGCCTGAGATGTTTTAATTTCTAAAACTCAGTTCTCATGGAACTTTCTGTGAATAACAGAGAGATGTTTTTGCTAACTCTATCTTGTTTTCATTCCTCTTTGGAGGTGGAGACCATTTGATGTCTCTGTGCTGGCCCATGTGATGGAATGGCTGTTACTGCTAACACCAGTCAGTTCAGCTCTAGTGACCCAGGATATAAAGAGCTCAAATTAATATTTATTAATATTTAATAATATTTATTAATATTTATTAACTGAGTTAATAAACTCAGGTTCAGCCTTCTGACAAACTCTGGAGCCGTGTGCTCTGATCCCGTGTCCAACAACGACAGAAAAGACCCCGAATTTGGGGCTTGACGGCGTGGAAACTCCCTCAGATCACGAAGGGAGGGGATTTGGGAGCTGGAGTCGCCAGGAACCTTCCTGTGTTGCAGAAATACAACAACGACTGGTGGATAGGGCGGCTGGTGAAGGAGGGCTGCGAGATCGGCTTCATCCCGAGCCCGCTGCGCCTGGAGAACATCCGCATCCAGCAGGAGCAGAAGAGGGGCCGCTTCCACGGAGGGTGAGGCCGCCCTGACCTTTGCAAATCCCTTCCAATCCTTCCCCATGGCGGGCAATATTTCCAAAGGTCACCTGCTGCTGCTTTATTGCGGGGCTTTTGCAGCGCTGGGTTCAGGATTCCCGGCGGAAGGACGGATTTCCGGAGGGAGGACGTGGGAGATGCGGGGAGTGAGAAGCAAAAAATGGGTTTGACTTCAGGAAAGAGCAGTGAGGGATAATGACAGGAATTTCTGAGGGTTTTGTGAGCCTTAAAGTCAACTTGATGCGAAAAGTCTCGTAGATTCTTCCCAGCATTCCTTAGGTTGTCGAGTTTTTTTCTTCCTTTTCTTTTTTTCTCTCCATTTTGGTCCCAGCCAGACTTGTCAAACTTTGTAAGATCAGCTTTGTCATCCTTTATTCTTCCAGCCTGAGGGTTTTGAGTCTCCACCCTGCCAGACCTGGAGATTGCAAATCCCTGGGAAAAGGTCTGGGAGATAAACCTGGGAAATGCTTTCAGAATGATTGAACAGCATCCAAATTTCCTCTGTAATTTTTGACACAACTTCGGAGGCAGCCAGTGGGTCTCAATATGCAGAGAAATCACTGAGTTCAGTGAGATGCTCCTGGATTTGTATGATAAAATTCCATATAATAATGATAAAACAGTTAATTGTTAGCTGTGTTAGAGTCATTTGTTTGTATGACCTTGTGATTCCTCATGGAACGATTCCTGCTCAAAACCTCCCACCTTTTGGGGTGCCTGGTGTTAATGGGGCTCTTTCTGCTGCTGTAGGAAATCCAGTGGGAATTCTTCTTCAAGCCTTGGCGAGATGGTTTCTGGCACGTTTCGAGCCACACCCACAGCCACAGGTAAGACAGGACTGATTTAAGGAAACCCTTGCTAATAATTCTGATTAAATCCCTGCATGAGAAGCGCAGGTTTTCCCCTTTGCTGAGTTCCTGAGATGTTTTCCAGCAGTCTTGGCGTGCACAGGGGAGGAGAACATCCATTTCCAGCCGTGCAGGGCTTGCTAAGGGCTGGGAAAAAACCCTGGGAACAGTGGCAACTGCCCCACAATGCCCAGGTTTGTGCACAGGTTGCAGGGTAAATGTATAGAATGCCCACTTTAATGTATATAATGACCAGTTTAATGTATAAAATGCCCAGTTTAATTCACAGATTGCCAGGTTAATGTATAGAATGCCCAATTTAATGCATAGAATGCCCAATTTAATGCACAGATCGCCCAGTTTAATGTATAAAATGCCCAGTTTAATGTACAAAGTGCCCAGGGTAATGTATAGAATGCCCAATTTAATGCACAGAATGCCCAGTTCAATGTATAGAATGCCCAGTTAAGTTCGCAGGTTGCCCAGTTTAACACACAGGTTGCCCAGTTTACTGCACAGAATGTCTAGTTAAGTGCACGGAATGCCCAGTTTAATGTAGAGATTGCCCAGTTTAATGTACAGGTTGCCCAGTTTAATGCACAGAATGCCCAATTTAATGTATAGAATGCCCAGTTAAGTTCGCAGGTTGCCCAGTTTAACACACAGGTTGCCCAGTTTACTGCACAGAATGTCTAGTTAAGTGCACGGAATGCCCAGTTTAATGTAGAGATTGCCCAGTTTAATGTACAGGTTGCCCAGTTTAATGCACAGGTTTCCCAGTTTAATACACAGATTATCCAGTTTAATGTATAGAATGCCCAGTTTGATGTATAAAATGCCCAGTTTAATGCACAGGTTTCCCAGTTTAATACACAGATTATCCAGTTTAATGTATAGAATGCCCAGTTTAATCCACAGATTGCCAGATTAATGTACAGAATGCCCAATTTAATGTATAGAATGCCCAATTTAATGCACAGAATGCCCAGTTTAATCCACAGATTGCCCAGTTTAATCCACAGATTGCCCAGTTTAGTCCGGCTTGAGCAGAGGGAAGTGCACAAAGAAATCAAAGGGCTTTGGCAAAGGAATTTCTGGTTGCCTGGGTGTGTTTTAACCAAGTTCTCTTTTGGTCTCCTAGCAAAACAGAAACAAAAAGTGGTAAGTAATGCTTTTGTTTGCATTTTATTTCCTTCTGACTCCTAACTCCCAGGATTTCCCTGTGGGTGGTGTTTGACTGATGATCTGAAGGGTTGTTTTTTCCCTCTAGACAGAACATATTCCCCCCTATGATGTAGTGCCATCCATGAGACCCGTGGTGCTGGTGGGCCCATCGCTCAAAGGCTATGAGGTATGGACTGAGGTGTTTGCAGTTAATTCAACTTTTATTATCTCTAATCATCCTCAGTAATTCCATGTGTGGCTCAGTACAACTGGCTTATGATAATTTCAAGTGATTTAGCTTAAATAATTACCAAAATGTTCTGTAAGAGCTAAGAGTTACTTCTAACTTGTACTGTCTTAACAACAGTGCAAATCCATTCTTTTCAGTGCACTCATTCCTGATTAAATCAAGTAAAAAAGAGAAGTTGTGTCTGCTACCAGCAGTCAAATTAATGAGCTGGAGTCTACACATGAAAAATATTCATCAAACCAGCCCGTGCTTTGAACTTAATTAGCAAAACATTTGAAGGAGCTTCCTTGTCGTTCTCCTTTTTTCACTTTATTAATAAATTCAAGTATTTTGCAAAGAAACCTTTAACCCTCCTAGAAGAGGTGGAAGAGGGCAGGATAACATGCCCAGATAACCAGGATTTTTTAGGCTGCTGCAGATTCAAGTGAGCATTTACCACGTGCTCAACGAGCAGAGACTTCTAGCAGGGCACTTCAGGGAGCTCAGCCATCTGGGAAGTGCCGAACCAGGAACTAAATGAACATAAAATCAAGGATGCACTTCATTTAGCTTAATTAATGCTGCCAGTAATTTATAGGATATTATTAAACATACTGGATTGGCTCTTTTTGGGGGGCGACAGCCTTGGCGTAACGCGGTGTCCTGGCATTGCTGTTGTGTGAGAGTGACTGAAGGTGCAGCTCAGCAGAGCAGGTACTTCATGTTCTGGTCTCTGCCTTTTAATTTGATGGAGAAGTTTTCTGACAGGAGTAAATTCCCTCTGTGCTGCACCACAGATCAATTTACCTCTTGAGTTTGGAGGGGAGGGAGGCTGTTCGTTCATAAAAACCTCTTCAAATCTGCCACCCTGTCTCTTTTTTTGAAGAAAACAACACTGAACAACACATTGAACATACAAATGTGTGGAAATGGTAACACAGAATATTAATTTCAGTAACAAAAATGCCTCATCTTACTTGGGGGAAATTATTTTGACAATTTTTTTCTGGCTAAAAGCCGAAGGAATCAGTTGGAAGGAGCGAAATAAACTGGCAGAGAGGCCTGGGGGCTTTGATGAAGCTCCTGCCTGGCCTGGCAGATAATAATTGTCAGCCTGAGTTGTCCTGGGAAGGACAAGGAGCTGCTCAATAAATCAGATGGCAGAGATGACAGCTCTTGGGGTGATGTGTTCCCGTGTCCAGCAGTGGGAACATCCCATTTTCCTGCTGTTATCCCTCTCTGAGACCTGTCCTCTCGCATGACAGATCTCAGCGCTGAAGTTTGGAGCCCGCTCTAAGAATGTTGTGTAGGGAGAGCCCGGGTGCTGCCCCACAGAGCTCGCCGTGGCTGTGCCCTGCTGGGAGGCTCTGGGAGCGCTGCTGGATGTGGAAGGGGGTGAGGAGTGCTCGGTGCAGCTCAGGACGGGAGCACACGGAGGGACAGCTCTGCCCTTGGAGCAGCCAGCCAGGAGTCTCTCACGGATTTATTACTGAGCACTGTGGCAGCAGCATGGCGCTGGGATGGTTCTGCCCATCACGGGTGGTGATTCTTGGCTGGATCCCTGCCTTTACTCACCTCTCTCCTTCCTTTTGGCTTCTTTCTCTCCCTGTCCTTCCCCCTGCTCAATCTTCTCCCCTCTGCCAAGGTGACAGACATGATGCAGAAAGCTCTCTTTGACTTCCTGAAGCACAGGTTTGATGGGAGGTGAGAAACTCTGTCCTTCTCATGCTGCTTTGCCCATGTGTTACTAACATTGCAGTGGATTATTTTATTTTCTTTTATTTTTAATGCCAGAGGGTTTGCTGCATGATCCAAGCTGATTTTCTGGCTTTGTGTCACCACTGAAGAGTGGGACACAGCTCATGTGTTTTTTGATCTGCATTTCTGCCATGGCTGGGCTAGGATTTCTTAGTTTAACACAAGAATTCTGTCTCAGTGTCCTCCCAATACCTAAGAAAAATCAGCTCCAAAATATTCCTCATAGAAGATTTTATTTTGACTGCCTTAAGTAGGCAAAACTACTGAAAAGGGTGGTTGGAAGAAGGAAGTGCTGAGAAATAAAACACAGAAAAAGAACTGTAAGGAGGGTTCATTTTCAGCTGGAGCATTTTCTGGTGAGCTGTAGAGGATAAATTGGATTTCCTTGCCAGGGGCACGGGCTTGGTCCATGGCATCACCTCAGTCCTTGGAGGTGTCTGCTGCATCTTTGGGGTGTTCTGCCCTCCCCAGTTAGTTCAGGATATGCCAGCTGGGAAAAGAAGCTGCTCTGGTAACATATAACACTAACTCCGGTTTGAAATACCCAAACCATGGGCACCAGGGCAGGGAAAATGATGTCCTCTAGAAGAGCTGGAGCAGGAATTACGGATTTTAGGAGCGAGGAGGTGGCAGTGCTGACCTGATCCCTAAAGAGCTCAGAGAGAACATTTAACGATCAACTTCTGGGCAAAGGATCTCCTCTCTGCTCTGTTCTGAGCTGCTCAGCTCAAGTGACTTTCTGGAAATCCCAATTCCATCAGCAGTATTGGCAGCTGGATCAGGTGGGAGGATGAGATTTCAGCAGTGGAGAGCTCGGTGCCACCAGCAGCCTGAGCCATTGATTTTAGCTCCGAGGAACTCAGGAAAAAGCTGCTGCTTGGTCCTTCTGCCAGCCTTTATGGCTTTGTGGTCTTTCTCCGCCCTCCCTCCCTTTTCTTTTTGCTTTGTTTCTTTCCATCTCTTCTGCAGTTTTGGGAGAGGTCCACGTTACCAAGAAAGGAGCTGAGTGTCCAAGGAAGAGCCTTTCCAATTCCCTGCCTCTGAATTCCCTTGGCTTTGCCAGCTCCTTCCTTTGTAACTGCAACTTCCCCTGCTGGCCAGTGAACCAAAGACCCACAATCCATTCACTTCTATTCTAAACTCATTTTTACTTTTGGCCTCGGCTGTATTTTCTGACAGTGCATTTATTTATGTATTATGTAGAAAAAGAACTGCCCTTCTTTTTAACCCTGCAGCTCAAAATTTCACTTAGAGCTGCATAACTCTTAGGTTCTGTGCAAAAGCTGCTGGTCATTCCCAGCTTGCTTTCTCTCCATTTCTCCTGGCTCCTTGGCTCATCCCAGGCCTCCTAAATGGATTTTACCCGGAGGGATTGTGTGGTCTTTGCTTTGTAACATTTTGTGTCTTTCTAACTCACTGGCAGATGAAGTGAATAAATCACCTGCCTTAAGTTAAAGAGGTGCAGTGAAGTTAAACTGAGTTCAGACAGCCCAGAGAGCTCCACTTCCTTTTCTCCTGCTCATCCCAGCCCCTGGCACAGCTCCCTGGGTTGGGTTTACCCTGGGTCAGCTGGGCTGGGTTTACTCCTGGTGTAACTCTGAGGGAAGAGCGAGTGCTGGTCCACTGCAGCTCCTTGTTCTGATCGCCCCAAGCCTCAGATTTCTGGCACTCCGTAAATTCATGCAGGAGGTGAGCGAGCTGGGAGGAGAAAAGTTCATTAATGCGCCAAGGAGAATAGCAGGAACTCCATCCCAGAGCGCAGGGAATAGGAAAGAACTTCCCAGTTACTCAGCACTTCTCTTCAATTGTTCTTGAATGATGCCATAACTCATCTGGAAACGTGTCTGAGCGTGTTTGCCCTTCGGGATGGGCTGTGGCTGGAAATCCCACTCCTGTGTTTGTGTGTGCTGTGTTCTCCTTCCAGGATATCCATAACCAGGGTGACAGCTGACATCTCCCTGGCCAAGAGGTCTGTGCTCAACAACCCCAGCAAGAGGGCCATCATCGAGCGCTCCAACACCAGGTCCAGCCTAGGTAAGGCCCTGGCACTGCTGGAATTCAGGCTGGGTTACACACAGGGTGTCAGGGTAGGACAGGAATGGATTGACTCCATGGAGCTGTCAGAGCAGAAAGAAGGCTTTAGTTACAATCCCAGCAGCTCCTTTTAGAACACGCTGTGTAAAAAGGTCTGTTCTTGCTCCATGGCACTGACACTGCTCTCCATGGGTTCAGGAATAGGAAACAGCCCCTGGGACAGTTGTTCTGGCAAAGGGAACACTGTTTGCTGAGCCTGTGCTGAGACACGCAGAGAGATGTTTTGGGAAGAGAAACTGTTGGCAGCTTTCCCTTGGGCAAGGAGCCGGCAATGGTCAGCGAGCTGAAATTCAGGCTCAGAAGTATCAGGCCCTCACACAGGAGGCAAGGGACACGATTGCAGCCTTCCACATCACGGAATCTGAGCTAGGAGGGACCCACAGGGTCAGGGATGCAGCTCCTGGCCCTGCACAGACACCCCAAAATCCCACCCTGGGCATCCCTGGCCGTGCTGTCCAAACTCTCCCGGAGCTCTGGCAGCCTTGGGAATGTCACCACTCCCTGGGGGAGCCTGGGCAGTGCCCAGCACCCTCTGGAGAGAAAACATTTCCCTGAAATCCAACCTAACCCCTCTGGCACAGCTCCAGCCGTTCCCCAGGTCACGTCAGTTCTGCAGATTTAAATGTGTCTGCAGAATTTTCCTGCATAATCCTGAGTTGGCCTCACAGCTCCTCCTCCTTCCCAGCCCTGTGCTTTTAATTCCACATCACAAGGAGCCAAAGAACTTTCACTTGTCCAGCCAAGGAAGTGTCATTCCTGACCCTGGGACCAGTTTTGTGTTTCATGTTGAGCAGTTACAGCTGAATTTTGCTCTCTGGCTGTGAGACTTTGGGTCCGGCCCCTCTCCTCAGTGTCAGCACTACTGGGGAACAGTGGCCTGAAGAATTTTTATTTGGACTCCGTGACTTGGAGGTCTTTCCCAGCCTTGATGATTCTGTGGTTATGTGATTCTTTCTTGCACAAGGGTGCAAATTTGTGTGTATCACGTGCATTCCAGTATCCTGCTCTCTGGGACACCATCCCAGGAGCTAAGAGGAGTTGGGTTTGGTGAAAAAAAGAACCCAGATTCCAAATCTCTGCCATCCTGAGTGACTGCTTGCACTAGAAATACAGGTAATAGGTTATTTGATGGCGCTGCCATCAGTTCACTTGTGGAGACTGTGACAATAAGTGGGTGAGGATGTTTCTGTCCCAGTGCTCTGGGGTTTCACCTGCTTTGTTTGCCTTTGCAGCCGAAGTGCAGAGTGAGATTGAAAGAATCTTTGAGCTGGCCAGGTCCTTACAGCTGGTTGTCCTGGATGCAGACACTATAAACCACCCTGCACAGCTTATCAAGACATCTCTAGCACCAATTATTGTCCATGTGAAGGTGTCCTCTCCAAAGGTAATTCCTCACCTGAAAATCCAGGAGGGACCTGGAGGGCAGGGTGGGAATGGGCAGTGTGCAATCTGCACCTGAAAAGGGGAAGAAGTGACATTATGTACTGCTGGTGTGCTACAGTCCATCCAGTAATCCAGATAATTCTGTGTAAATATAATTTTTGTGCTTCTCTATTGTCAGAAATAACTTAGGACTTCAAGTAGGATAAAGCAAAAATGCTTTTGAAATTTTTCAAGGGCTCAAACATGATCCAGAGGGAAATGTAGCCCGTTCTCAGAGGGGTTATCAGAAAGGTTTGGGATGTTCAAGGGCAATATTTTATGGAGAGCTTCTGCCCTTGGTAATCCCTGAGGGGATGTCAGGCTGAGCTTTAGGGAGATAAATGATCCTTAAACTCACCTTTTGCCCTTTCTTCCTGTCAGGTGTTGCAGCGACTGATCAAGTCCAGAGGGAAGTCACAAAGCAAACACTTGAATGTCCAGTTGGTGGCAGCTGATAAACTTGCACAATGCCCACCAGTAAGTACAGAGGAGAGGCTGAAGAGCTCCTGCCTTGTGGGATTGTGATGATTCCTGCTGTGCTGATCCCTGTGCTGAGCTGGGTCCATCCATTATCACTCCCTGGCGGTGCTCACACAGCCCTGCACTCGTGAGACACGAAGTGCTGCAGACTTTCATCCTGGTTATCTCCTGCCCTGGGTTTGTTTTGGTCTTTGGCAGAGTGACAGGGCAGGAGTGACGTGGAGGGGACAGCAGATCTGTTAATTAGCAAATTACATCATTTGTGCAGCTCCAGGTCCCAGAGGGACAAAGTCTGAGCTGGGAGAGGAGGCTGCAGAGGTCTCCCCTCAGTGCACAGGGCGTGTTTGGAAAGGGAACGGGGTGTGTGCAGGCATGTGAGCCCTGATCCTGATCCTGCAGGCCACCCCAGTCACCTCATCAGGGCACAGCCGCTGCTCTCCCACCTCCTGATCAGAGATCTGCCCCTCTCCTGCAATCCTGAATTGCTGCTGATGGAGCCGAGGCCTGCAGGGCTCCAGGGCAGGGCTGTGGGAGAGGCTCCCCAGGGGGTTGGACAGGGCAGCTCAGACTTGCTTTTAGTTCAGAAAGCCACACCTGGTTTGTGGGACAGAGGCGGTGGAAGTGGACTTGGCTGTGCCTTTGTGTAGGATCTGTGTGGGATGTTGGGATGGGAGTGCAGAGACCCCTCGGGGCACCAGGGCAGTGACAGCTTCTCTGGGCAGCCTGTTCTTCTGGAGAGCTCAGCCATGTCACATCCCTCACACGGAATTTTTTACTGAGTTGTGATCTCTTAAAATGCTGACGGGCGGTTCCTGTGAGCCATGCAGATCCCAGTAACCCAGCCAGGATTGTAGCTGCCCTGGAGAACAGGCTGCTCCCCCTAAAGCACATCCCTCCCCGGCTGCTGAGGGCTGTGAGCCGAGGAGCTGGCGTTGCAGCTGCCCCTGTTGGAATGCTTTGTGGTGTTTGCCCTGGGCTCACACACAGAGCAGCGCTCTGCACTGTGTGAAAGGTGTTTCCTCTGGCCCCTGCACTCAGAACCCTGGGCAGCTTCACTGCCTTTCTGTGCTCTTCGCACGGTGATGTCCTTGCTCAGCTTCACTCACATCAGCTGAAATGAGAGGGGTCACCAGGGTGGCTGGGGCTGCCCCTGGGTCCCTGGCAGTGTCCCAGGCCAGGCTGGACAGGGCTTGGAGCACTCTGGGACAGTGGAAGTGTCCCTGCCATGGCAGGGGGTGGATGAGATGGTTTTTTAGGTCCCTTCCAACTCGTGGGGATTCCCATGTTCCATGAAATGATCCGTGTGCTGCCGCAGCTCGTTGGGTGCATCGTGGCCCTTGGATTGTCCAGCCCCAGATTTACCAAACTCCGCCTCAACACCCAGTCCTGGAATTGCACTCCAGTGCTGAAGGCAACCTGGTGAGGCCCCACCTGGATCAGAAAAGCCTCTCCAAATGTCAGAGTCCCAGGTTTCAGCCTTGAACCCAGCCCTGCTCCCAGGCTGTTCCTAGCCTGCCCTGCCCAGGAGCTGCTCACAGACCAGCTCAGCACTTTGCACTGCTGATGGGAAGGAAGTGATTGCTGACTTCGAGCTCTCCCAGGGAGGTGACAGTCTGGCTTGTCTTGAAATTAAAGCTGGCCCATGATTTAATTGAGTAAAAGTACATTGCTGAGAGCAAAGGCACTGCTCCCTCTCTCCTGCTTCCTCCCTTTTGCAGCTCAGATTCCTGCAAGAGGAGAGTTTGGAGTGTTTGTTTAAAGGGAAGGTCCTTGCAAAGGATGCAATCCTCGCTGTGTTCCTTTGCTGAGAGCCAGCCATAAGGAATGAGCTGGTGCTGCCTGTCTAGACATTGTAAAAATAGCTGTCTCTTTGGGCATATTTGAGCTCAGGAACTGCTTTCATTATTAATTCCTTGCTAATCTGTCCCTGCCGCTGCTCGAGCCGGCGTTGGGCACTGCAGGACTCCAGGAATATTGCAGGACTCCAGGAACTCCACTGCAGGAACATGACAGAGCTCAAGGAAACACAAACTGCGCATCCTAAAATCCACTGCTCGTGAACAGTTCATTATGGTTGTTACTTGGTGAAACTTCTGAATTCATGCCCAGGCTAAGAGAGAGTACAAACCCCTCTGCTCTATTCCACACAACCTAAAAGATACCTAAATTACACTGCAGCAGAATTAAGGTGCATTGGTTAATTAAAATACAATTAGGATATATCTACAAGTTGAAATTCTTCCTCCTCTCGGGTACACAGTGGTTCTACAGCAAACCAAAAGAAATGGCAGAGGACAGTGGCCTCTGACCTGCTCTTCAGGAAAGGCCACTTGTATCCCTAGAGAGGCACCAGGAGCTGGGAGGGCTCCTGTGGTAACTTCTGTGCATGAAAGAAAATCTTGCAGAGGAACTGCTTTACTGCATGACCCTCACAAACAGGGATCTCCCTAAAAGGGGATTTCCTGCCAGATACATGGAAGCACAACAAACCCACCTGAGGGGTGAGCAGGGCTATTCAATGCAAGAGAAAACCTGAGTGTTTTATTCTCTGTCATTTATTCTCTGTGTCAGACACCGGAGTCAGGATCCTGCCAGGGCTGCAGCTCCTCCAGGTGAGCTCCAGGCACAGCCTGAGAGGCTCCCCAGTCCAGTGTTACTGTGCAGTGAAACATTCAAAGGGTGGCAGTTGTTAAAGAGTCCTAAATCCAGTTTCATTCTTCATTTAAGAAACCATGTTACACTCCCAAGTGTTTCATTTCAATCTTTTCCACAGCAAAGTATGTGGAAGCAAACCACATTAATTTATTTTCTAATTTAACTGTGCTTTAATTGATATCTTCATCCACAAGTGAGTGATAGACTGGAATGTGTGGTGCATCAACATGTGGGTAAATAGCAAAAGAGTAAAAGCAGTAAATAAAGAGAGGAGCAAAAGAAGAGCAGTGAACACTGAACTGGACCGAGGGATGCAGTGTTAGGAATATTCTGATTAGAAGGAAACTCCTCCTTGTTGGCAGAGGAGGAAACTTTCCTCTGCCATGCTGAGAAGAGAGAATAAATTAAGAAAAAAAGAAACTTTATTATTTTAAATCTTATTCTGAAAGCTGTAAAAACAGGTGGAAGAGAGCAGCCTGTGGTTGGTGTTGGTTGCCCTTTACACCCACAGCACCTGCACTTATTTTCCATTTCCTGTGCTGTTCTCACAGAATTTTGCAAAGTTAAGATTAGAGATGAGATAGGAAGTTGAAGTGCTGAAAATAGGGTTGTGTTTCTCTCGAGGGGCTCTGCTGGTTCTGGCAGGTTGGAGGACAGGCAGGGATGGGGGTGGTGTCTGGAGAATTCCCTGAGGCAGGAATGCTGCTGCTGTCAGGACTGTCTGCTGCCTTCACTGCTGTGGGAATGCTTTTAGGGCCATCAGCACTGGAAAGAAAGAAATAAACTGAAGAGTTTCGTGCCTGGGAAGAAAACAGGGCTCATGCAACACCCAGGGACAGTGTGCAGTGACTCCTGAGGGCTTTGGCTCTCGGGCACCCTCCAAACACACCTGCAGTTTTCTTTTCCAGCCACAGAATCATGGAATGGGTTGGGTTGGAAGAGACCTCCAACCTCATCCAGTGCCACCCCTGCCATGGCAGGGACAGCTCCCACTGCCCCAGGTGCTCCAAGCCCCAGTGTCCAACCTGGCCTTGGGCACTGCCAGGGATCCAGGGGCAGCCACAGCAAATCTGGGACTTCCAGCCCAGCCAGGAATTCCTTCCCAATCTCCCATCCATCCCTGCTGTGTTTCAGTGTGAAACTGTTAGAAGAGTTTTTGGCTGATAGTCAAATGGAGTAAAAAAAATCCCAGAATCCCAGACTGGTTTGGGTTGGAAGGGACTTTAAAGCTCATCCAGTTCCATCAGGGACACCTCCCACTGTCCCAGGCTGCTCCAAGCCCCAGTGTCCAGCCTGGCCTTGGGCACTGCCAGGGATACAGGGGCAGCCGCAGCTTCTCCAGGCCCCCTGTGCCAGAGCCCCACCTCCCTCCCAGCCAGGAACCCCTTCCCAAAATCCCGTCTCCCTGCTGTTCCAGTGTGAATCCATGCTCCTTGTCACTCCATGCTGTTGTGGCAGCCCCTCTCCACATTTCCAGCTCCCTCCTGCTTTGATTCCTGTTTATTGAACACCCCGAGGCTCGGTGTGCCCAGCAGCTCTGTGTCACACCGCCGTGACTGCCCTGTGTCTGTAGCCCTGGTTTTTCAGCCTGAGATGTTTTAATTTCTAACACCCAGTTCTCATGGAACTTTCTGTGAATAACAGAGAGATGTTTTTGCTAACTCTATCTTGTTTTCATTCCTCTTTGGAGGTGGAGACCATTTGATGTCTCTGTGCTGGCCCATGTGATTGAATGGCTGGTACTGCTAACACCAGTCAGTTCAGCTCTAGCGACCCAGGATACAAAGAGCTCAAATTGTTCATAAAGTTCAGTTTTCATCATCCTGACAAACCCTGGAGCCGTGTGCTCTGATCCCGTGTCCAGCAATGACACTGTGTCCCTGTGCCCAGGACATGTTTGACGTGATCCTGGACGAGAACCAGCTGGAGGACGCCTGCGAGCACCTGGCCGAGTACCTGGAGGCCTACTGGAGAGCCACGCACGCCAGCGGCGCCGCGCCCGTCACGCCGCTGCTGGGCCGGACACTGGGGCCCGGAGCGCTGGCCCCGTACCCCGCTGCCATCCCCGGCCTGCAGGTAGGAACACAGCACGGAGCACAATGCAGAGAACACCACAGAGCACAGCACAAAGCACAGCACAGAGCACACACAGCACAGCACGGAGCACAGCACAGAGAACACCACAGAGCACACACAGCACAGCACACAGCACAGCACACAGCACAGCACANGCACAGAGCACACACAGCACAGCACGGAGCACAGCACAGAGAACACCACAGAGCACACACAGCACAGCA